>JAJIZL010015672.1:26360-115818 GCA_023969395.1 Amblyomma maculatum | reverse complement strand
GGGGGGGGGGGGGGGGGGGGAAGAAATTGGGGGGCACAGCCCTATAACTGTCTCCTAATACAGATTAGGGACCACCGCAACGGGGTTGTGCAGGGGAGGGGTAAATGAGAGTTGTGATAGGTAGTGAGTAGAGGGATGGCAAAGGGAGGCAGGGGGAGGAGAAGGTGAGGCAATGCCAGAGAGGCCCACACCTGCGGTGTTAGAGGCGGGGGCGAAGTTGTGTGCCCTCCAGAAAGACAAGGAGAAGCCTGAGGGTGGCAGTTTGCTTGGCTGACGGGTGCAGCACTTCAGTGAGGGTTTAGGAGGTGAGTCCCAGATGGCGGTAGCCCAGTTGAAGGGCAGCTCGCTGTTGTTGCAGGGAGGGGCAGACACAGAGCAAGTTCTCCAGAGGGGCACCGCACAGAACACACACTGCACTGGGAGCATGGCGGAGGCGCGACATTCGTTTGGCAGTCCGCACACAACTGATTCGAGGACGCAGGAGGCAGACAAAGCCCCACGGTCGAAGGATCGGGCGTCGAGTAGGCCGATGCACTGGTATTGGCGGCGAACGTAGCGAGCGATGATGAGTCTCGCTGCATCGTAGTGGGAGAGTGATGACGAGAGGGGCACGGGGAGGTGGTGCGCCTGCTTGGCCAGCTGATCGGCGGCCTCGTTTCCATGGATGCCAGCATGTCAGGGCGTCCATTGGAAGACGACTTGAGCACCTCGCTGCTCCAACTAGTCGAGCTTGGTAACAATGACGAGCGGGAGGTTGTGGCCTCTCACGTGGTTGAGGAGGCACTGCATTGCCGAACGCGAGCCAGTCATGATTGCAGCGTTGATGGGGCGCGGCATATCAAGGTTGAGGTCGAGAGCAAGGTCAATAGCGGCGAGTTCTGAGACGGCTGAGGAGGTGGGCGTGGGAAGCTTGCACTGCTTTTTTAAGCCCAAGGCAGGGGCAACACAGGCTGCCGTTGTGGAGTTTCCTTAATTCGAGACGGAACCGTCTATATATACGAACTCGAAATTGTGATAAGGTTCGTGCTGCACTGCTGACACCTCTTGCTGGAGAGCACATATTAGGGTGAAGCGTTTAGCTGTAACTCCCGGAAGGTTTGCGGCGAGTTGCGGTGGGCGGTAAAGATGGGGAGGCCTCGGCAGGTGTGCTGAGTTGAGAGGAGGACTGAGGAGCTCGTTGAAGAGTAGGAGCGCCCTTCCCACTCGTGAGCGACTGTTGCCGCGCAGGTAGCGGAGCTGAGTCGCACACTCAGGTGTTCGATGGATACGCTCGACGTGGTTGAGCAGCGTGTGGAGCGCTCTGAGGGAGACAGGAGAGGAACGTGTCCCCGCATAGGTGGCAGGAATTTGAGAGAAGCTAGGCAGGCCGTAAAATAGCCGGAGAGCTGTCCGGTGGCCTGCATCAAAGGTATGCCACATGATTGGGGCGAGGTTGACAAGAGGCAGGGCATAGAGCACCTTCGACGTAGCGACAGCGTCGTACAGTCGCTGCAGCATAATGCAGGTGTGGCACCTTCGCCGCGCGCGAGAAAGCGACGTGCTTGAGCAGCGACTCGCTTGGTTTCTTTGCGGAGGGCGTTGACAGCGGGTGACAACTTTAGTATGCAGTCAATGACCAGACCTAGGTAACGGACCTGCTTGCATCACGGTAGAGGTTGGCCTCCGATACGAAGTTTGGCGAGCTGCTGACGCGCAACGTAGCTACGTGGATGTACCAGCAGTGCCTTGGTCTTATCAATGGAGACAGTCAATTCGATGTTTACCAGGAAGGCCACAACACAGCACACTGTAGGAGGCGCACTTTGTGGCGACACCTAGTTGCTGGGGATGTGGCGAAAAGGGCTAGGTCGTCAGCGCAGACGGCAACACGCACATCTCAAAGTAGGTGGCCGACGGTGTCTGCTAGTCCCGCGAGCACCAAGTTGAACATAAAGGGGCTCAAAACACGGCCCTGGGGAACACCACACGGCACTGGTCGAGGAGAGCTGAGCTCAGACCGAACGCGCACTCGGATAGTTCTGCCACTGAGGAAGGCACGGACATAGTCGAGCATGTGTCCACGTATCCCCATGGCCTTAAGCGAGTCCGAAATGGCCCAGTGTGGGAGGGAGTCGAAGGCACTCTTCACGTCGAGCAGGATGAGGAAGCCGGCATGACGGGAGAGGCGAGCTTGCTCCAAAGTAGAGACAACATCGGCGATGGAGTCCGCTGAGGAGCGTAGGATTCGGAAACCGCTCTGTTGTGGGACAAGCGCGTAGGTAGCCTTAGCTACCCAGTTGAGCCGATGAAAGGCCATGTCCTCAAACACATTTCCAGGAGCGGAAGTGAGGGAGACCGGTCGATATGAGGGGATGTTGCGGGGCTTGCCCCTCTTGAGGATGGGAATGACAACAGCCACACGCCAAGCTTGCGGGATGTTCCCACTGCGCGAGACCTCGTTGAATGCGGCGAGCAGTTGGTTTTGCTGCGGTTTCTCGAGGTTTCGGAGCATTTGATAGATGACTCCGTCTAGACCGGGGGCACTAGGCTTATTGCAGTGGTCTAAGGCGCGACGGAGCTCAAATGGGGTGAAGTCCGCATCGCACAGGGCAGAGATCTTGTGCGCAACACTAGGAACAATGCAGAGGGCACAGGCAGGTCGAACGCGAAGTGGCGAAGGAGGAGCGGTTGAGGCTACTGTGGGCGGTGCCAACTGGGTGTCCAGTTGCTCCGCAAGCTCGAGGTTGGTGATTCCTCGACTGGACACCAGGGATGCCAGGTTGCTGGAAAGAGCGCATTATGCGCCGCACTCGGTGCTGATGACGGAGCGTTCGGCGTTAACAGCGAGCTGCACATGGATGAGAATGAAGCGGAGAATGCAGCCTCGAGCGCAGCGGTCGATAAAAAAGGACGCAGTGCAGAGCAATGAAGAGGGAGACGCTGAAGCCGACACTCCTGCATCAAAGCTTAGTCCACCAGATACGGATACCACGAGCAGTATACTACCGTTTTGCTGCAAGTTGCCCTGCACAACACTGGAAAAGATAGCATGACATCTATGGACGTTGACTCTGCGGCGGCTAAACGGCGCCATGATGAGGTGACTAGAGAGATCCCGGAGCAGCGACTGCGGCATCTAGAATGTCAGTGGTGCATCGTCTATATGAAGAAGCAGCGCGTCACTAGAGGGACACGATCGTCGTCGCTTCCTCGAGGCGACAGCCCGGAATCCTAAACAATGGCGGGACGGCACTAAACGGCGCGGCGCTGTGCGCGCAAGGATAAGCACCTACTGGCGTTTAGTTCTTGCTAAGCTATGGCGTCGTTTGAAAGCATTCCGGTAGCAACGTTCAATATCAGAAGTCTGTCCGTCAGAAGGAGGCAAAATCAGCTTTTGCGACTAGTTAGGGAGCATGAACTATTGTAGTGCTGCAAGAGTCCAAAATTGAGAGTCAAGACAAGAACTTGGCAGGTTGTATGCGTTTGGTTCGCAAATCGTTGGGTGCGGTTGTGGGAAACGATGTGACCACTGATAGCGGTCGTTGGAGTATCTGTGACATCACATTAGCTGGTTTGAAATCGCGTATTATCTGTATATACGCGCACACTAATCCAGATGAGAGGTGAAAACGTTTTGAAAATATCGGTTGTTACTGTGACACAGACCGTATGGTCGTTTTACTTGGTGATTCTATCTGCGCATGCACGGTCCCAGACAAGTCTAGTACTACGCCTTTCCGAG
This sequence comes from Amblyomma maculatum, assembly GCA_023969395.1. NCBI lineage: Eukaryota > Metazoa > Arthropoda > Arachnida > Ixodida > Ixodidae > Amblyomma > Amblyomma maculatum. The sequence goes on along the minus strand of JAJIZL010015672.1, from coordinate 112,097 downwards.
ATGCGAGTACTGCCTGTTTGAGTGATATAATTGAGCAATGCCATCTTGATGATGTGGGCGATTGCATCGGAAGCGCTACTGGAGCGCTTTTCACTCATTTCCAGGGAAGAATTCACGCATGTTTGGATAGGGCATACGTATCTGCTCAACTAATGTCGTACTGCTCTGAATTCCGCGTTCAACCAGGGCTGTTTACTGACCACTGTCTTGTTGTCTTTGGGATTGGATTATGAAATGGAAAACGAAACACATTTATATGGAAAAACTGGAAGCTTAACGAGAAACCTCTGAAAGATAGCTTTGTGAAACAAGTGGTGTCAGCGTTAAATCAGATGCAGATTTCCGGTAATGAATCTAAAGGAGAAAATTGGGAAAGATGAATGCCATTGAACTATCGTGTGCTATAAACCAGAAAGAAAAGATTAAAGAAAAGGTGCTTTGAAACGACCTCACGTTTCTGATGTCGCAAGAGTGCAAGCAGCCCGGCTCGTGCATGGAAGAAATCCGCTCCGTCAAGCAGAAATTGGAGGCAATAGATACGGAGATATCAAGGTGCGATGATGAGGGCCAGGTTACAGCGCCTGTTAGCGGGCGAAATGCCCACAAAACGTCCTCTTGGATTGAAAAAGAAGCACATCCGCAAGAATTACGTAACAAAAATAGAATAAAACGGTGTAGTCTATTCAGATAAATCGAATATAAAGAGGGCGTTTTATGAATACTACAGCGGACGTTTTAGTCACACGCAAGGGAAAATCGAACACTTAAAGTCCAGTTTCCTGTCTCTTATGCTAAGGCTGGATGGCGAAACAAAAAAACGTTTACAGCTGCCAATCTCCGAAGGAGAAGTAAATAAAGCCATAGAAGACCTCAACCCTGGAAAGTATCCAGGACTAGACGGGATTGCAGCCACCCTTTATAAGGCATTCAAAGACGATTTCGCCCCAGTTTTGACTACATTATTTAATAAAGTCTATGACAAGGATATGCTTCCCCCGTCTTTTCTAACAGCCCATACAATTTTATTACCAAAAAAACGGTGACGAAGCCAAGCTTCAACAATATACCGCTTACAGACCAATATCCCTGATGAACACAGATTATAAGAGCTTCATAAAAATTCTAGATAAAAGGCGTCAAACTGTAATGGAAGAATTAGTAGGACCGCATCAGACCTGCGGCTTTAAAGACCGAATCATATATACTAATATCCACAAGGCACGGTCTGTGCTGGAGTGTTGCGACGCCTTGCGTGATAGCGTTGTCATGCTCCAGCTTGACCTAGAGGAAGCCTTCGACAAGGTGCCGCATGATGTCTTGTTATCAGTTTTAGAGCATACAAATGTAGGCTCAGTTATTTGCAAAGGAGTCGCAATGGCGTACAGAGGGTGCACGACGCGCCTGATAGTAAACAAGAGGGTGGATGAGCGCATCCAAGTGCAACGCTCTGTACGTCAAGGCCCTGTCGCCATTGCTTTTCTGCTTGTATATTGAACCATTTTGTCTGAGCATTATTGAAAGCAGCAGTGTCCGAAGTTTTCGTTTGCATGCAACGGAGGTCCGCATACTCGCGTATGCCGATGACATTGCCGTCTTCTGTGCCGACTACGAAAGCATTCGCAGTGTGGTCAAATTGGTGAAGGCCTTTTGTTCTGTGAGTGGTGGGGCTGTGAACTGGGATAAGAGTCTGGGTTTCTGGCATGGAGAGTGGCCTATAACCCCTGCGAATTTCATGAACATGCCTTGGGTAACGACCCCAGTGAAGTATTTAGGAGTGAAACTGGAAAACTGCCGACACAGTGAATCATATCGGAACCAGCAGGTTTTAGAAGTACGTGAGAAGGCCGACATATTAAAAGGATTCGATTCGTCTATGTTTCCACGTGCTACGATTTGTAATTTATTTCTTGTTACCAAGATATAATACGTGTTACAATTACTGCACTCTTCTCGTGTGAATGTGCAGAGATTTCACCGTGTGTTCGCCATTTTTGTTTGGAGAAGTACTTGGGAGCGCACCCGCCGAACCAGCTTGTTTCATCGCGTCCGCTCTGGAGGAGTTGGTTTGGCATGGCTGTACCAGGGGATGCAAAAACTTTCTTTTTCATACTTCATAGCACAACACTAGAAGTTAAGACTTATTTAGAAATAAGGTTTTTTTTACCTTGGGGAAATCACTGTTTCATATACTGCAAACCAGAAACTATCGAACATGTTTTCTTAGACTGTTGGCAAGCCTTTTTCTTCTCGGACATTCAACAACGAACTACCCGCGGATGCATTCTGGTAAAAAAACGATCTACCCGTGGATGCATTCGGAATTCGATTTTTGCCAATTGAAGATGATGATGGACTACCGCTGAACATTATCACGTTATTGGACCTGCACACTATCTGGCGATCCAGAATGGTTTTCAGGCAAGAAGACGTCGAAGCGAGGAAAATACGGCAGTATTTTCACGAAGCCGTTGCGAGTGTTATGTAAGTTTTCAAAATACAAGAAGAAGTGCCTGAGTGGCTTCCGAAAATGAAAGTGTTGCTGCAAATGCCTGATTTGTAATGGATCACGGAGCTCAAATCGCGTGGTTTTAACCCATGTTGAGAGTTTGTGAGTAAAGTACTCTATGTGTAAAATCTGGTAATATATTTGGCAATAAAGAAAAAAGAAAAAAAAAACCGTGCCGTAAAGGTAAAATATCCGCCTCACGTGTAAGAGGACCGTGGTTCTAATCCCGGTGCCACACATTTCCACCGAATTAAAAAAAACCGCTTGTTGATTTATTTGAATAAGTAGGTCTGGGGTGCGACCTGGTGCCGGCAAAAAGCTCCGAAAACGCACTCACCCACCGGATTAGGATTTGACCGCTAATGTGAAGCAATATGGCTGCAATCTCCTATGAATATTCTAGCAAACCCGACCCTTAGTCCCCGCTGCTGCGAAACAGACTACGGCATCGGTTAGAGTTTGATCGCAGCGGAGGGCGCTAAGAATGTCTGGCTCCGGACAGGCCGCCATTGAAACAACTTATCCTGGCAACGTTTAACGTTAGAAACCTAACTAGTGAATTTAGAATTCCTCTTCGAGGAACTAGTGGGCATAAAATGTGATTCCGTAAGGCTTTACATCTTGAGACCCAAGATATGATGTAGTAAAAACCAGGCAATTTTATTCTTTATTCTTTATTAAATGATTACCCCGCTTAGCCTGAGCGCGCTACAGCAGGTGGGTTATAGAGTGGAAAAAAACACATTTCATTAATGGAGCACACTTCGATTCCATTCACTGATGGATCGAACAAAAAAGGAACCGGCATACAGCTTAGTTCCAGCACGGTATTCCAAAATTTCAAAACAATCATCTGTGCGAGCAGAGACATAATGTGGCCTATGTAAGTATATTTCCTTTCGAAAGCCTATTTTGATGTTGTATATTTGGTACAAGAGTTTAAGTCGTAACTTCCTTTTTCTACAGGAGAGGGTTACCCATCCTAATTCATTTTTCATGGCGGTGTAGCTAGCAGTTCACGAGTACCGACTCAGGACAAACCTTGCTGCTCTATTTTGGATTTCTTCAGTTCTATTGCTCAGTGTTGTTTGCCAAGGGTCCCATGCGGCACAAGCGTATTCGAGCAGTGGTCGAACGTACGCTAAGTAGGCTATTGATTTCAAACAATGCGGCACGTATTTCGGATTTCGCTGTATAAATTTTAAGGTCCTGGTGGCCTTTTCAACTACGGTATCAACATGTGTATTCCATGAAAAGTCGGCTGTGTGTGTCACACCTAAGTATTTATGCGCCACGTTTTGTGTCACTATAATACCGTTGCGCTATACTCTGAGGCTAACGTAATTTTTTTACGTGCAAACGTAACATGAACAAATTTTTTTAGTGTTTAACTTCATTTTCCATTTTGAACACCATTTACATAAGTGAATTTTTCAGCGTACACAGATAATTGTGAGGACATTATTTTTTATGGCATCTCGTTGAAACAATATTCAATGTGCAATATATTGCACGCTGGGGCTAAGTTGTCAAAAAATCATGAAACATGACTTCATTGACAGACACTTTTATTGACCCCTCGATCTGGACTCGCTGCTTATGAAATTGTTTGAAGCAGTTGCGACCAGCTATCTAGCACAAGAATAGGTTACACTTGCAGCATCGGAACTTTGCCCGTTCGCTGCAGCCGGGGTTCCGACACCTGCTTGCAGACTTTCAATCCACGAGCTCCGGCATATATGTGACGCACCCAGTTTGCGCATTGGTTGTGACTGAAATGGCACAGCTGTTGGCTTCCTCATTTGAAAGGCTCCGCAATCACTTTCAGCTGAGGTGAAACCCTTGTCAGAGGCAAGCAGGAAATGGGCCAGCTCGACATTAAAGTCCAGCAGTTGGATGTTTTTTCTCAGTGTACCTAGCCCTGGATGGTCTTACTTATAAAGCAGCCAAGAGCACACAACCCCGACATCTGTCATGAACACGAGGGTCCGAACCGTCCACTTCTTTGCGCACATGGTAGTAGGGTAGTAGCTCAGCATTGTGTCACAGGGATCTACACCCCCAATGTAAGCGTAGCACTCTGCAGCAATTGCTGGTCTCTTGACAACAACGTTCTTTCGCTCCTGCTTTAAAAATTGTGTGCTATCATCCACATGCTCTATGCCCACGTGGGTGTAGGCCAACACGATTGATTTGTTGTACCAGTTCATGATGCATATGTTAAAAGCAGTTACAAGACACTCAGACGTTGCCCCGCGACCTTCTGTGTGCATTTTCCGGTGACCTTAGAGCTACAGCCCTTTCAGAAGCATGATTTCACGATTGTGCCTGTGCCCCTGAATTTCTTCTCAGCCAAGAAGATGCGTTCCTGTAAAATATCGGCCCAAATACAACGAGCCTCCATATGGTAACGTCTCTGCAAGCTTCAGCAAACTGCAGCTCCGATTCCATGTTTGTTTTGTGCGAGGCTTCGTTTCCGGCAAAGCAAAGTTCTTTACGCTTGTTGGGTTGGGCTTCCCAGGAACGAACTGCTTCACTGGGCACTCACCGGTGAAGGGAATAATCTGTTCGTCAACGCAGATGTTTGGTGAGCGTGGTAGAGCTAGGTAGCGTTTTCGATAATGTCATAAAGAGGAAGGCCTTTCCATAGCCGATCGGCTTCTTTACCTTCATCGCAACAGCACGGTCGTTGACCACATTGGGGATGAGTGTAGTGGCCGTCCTGTGCGCTGGAAGTGCGAAACTTCTGTCATTTCGGGGAGAAGTTGAAACGCCTGCTCCTCCATTTACCTTGCGTAGTACCGATTCACACACCAGCCATTCCTTTTGTCGGCGGTAGACGACGGTACATAAGGTAAATCGGTAAGAACGGATGCGTTAATTTTCTTCCTAGGCCACATTTCGCGATAAGGCATGACATCGTTGCAAACAGCATTATTGCCGTTATTGTCATCAGTGTCCCAGTCGTAGTGGCAATCTCGCTCCTATTAATCTCCAATAAATACAAGTGAGGTGCAGTTAAAATTTAAAACGAACACCGCCCATAAAATTTCACCTAGAATTCGGTCGCACTGCTCATTCGCTTCTGCACCACCCGGGGGATCTTCAGAGTCTGAGAAGTCCAAGCCGGATTTGTCCTGATTTGCCCCTATTCTCTGAAGAATTTCCATGGCAGAAGCATCGCCGGCATCTAAAGAGGATTGTTATTACATCTTGCAATAATAAAACACCTAATTTCAATAGACAGCGAGCAAATCAAGATAATAGGATCTGAGAGTTGTAGTCACAAAGAGTGAACATTGTCCTGACGTGCAACCTGTGGCACATCGATTACGAGTGACATGAAGAAAGCAGAAAAGTGAAGGCAGAAATCACGGTGGTGAATGAGACCGTAGTGTTTCATGAGCTCGTAAAACGATATTCAAGAGCATCACAGCATCTTAACTACATTAACACGATTTACTTTGGCGGCATCAATAGAAATCCCCAGGACTGAAATTCACCATTTTCGTTGGTTACATTGAGAAGCTACTCGAGCCTACAGTTTCATGAAACATCAAAAGATGGCGCCGCCATTCTATACTGTTGTGTACAGGTTGGCAATACAAACGGTGAAATTAAAAATGCAAACATGGGTAGAAAGTAACAAGCTCCTCGGAGAACTTCAAAACGGCTTTATAAATGGTAGGCGCTTAGATCAGCCTGTTCGTGCTTACTCAATGCATCGAAATATCTAGAGTGGAAAATAGACCTCTGTATTTGGCTTCCCTGGACATAAACGGGGCGTATGACAACGTCAACAGGGAACACTTGTGGAACATATTGCTACGCGATGATGACGACGAAGTGTGTCCTCTTGCCGCGCTGAAGGAACAAGGTGAAGAAGAATTGGGACTGGTTCCGTGTTGCTGCGAGCTGCTGTGTCGGTTCTAACTTTGCTGTAAATACACTGTAAATACATCGAGTTTCCACGTAACATCTTGGTGGAGGTGCGGCCGTTGACCCCGGCGTCAGCCTCCGCACGACGGAACTCCGCAGAGGCCGCCTGCTTTCCTGCCCAACGATGCCTCAAGATACCATCCCACACCGACGGGGGCCTTGCCAACGGTCATTCTCGTCCACTCGCGCGATCCTGGCAGTTTCACGGGTACCGGCACTACGGACGTGGACGAATGGATATGCAAGTACGAACGTGTGAGCACCTATAATCGCTGGGACCCGACCCTCATGCTAGCGAATGTTGTTTTTTACCTCGAGGGCACTGCGCTAGCCTGGTACGAGACTTATGAAGACCAGCAGACCAGTTGGGCTACTTGCAAAGAGAAGCTCCGTGAACTCTTTGCAAAACCCCTTGGTCGAGAGCTTACTGCACAGTGAACCCTCAAGATCCGCCTCTAGACAGCTACCGAATCATACGTGGCCTACATCCAGGACGTCCTCGCCCTTTGCCACAGAGTAGATCCCAACATGTCACAGTCCGCCAAAGTTGGTCATGTCGTGAAGGGCATCGCCGACAATGCAATCTGCTTGTGTACGAAGGGTGCAACACTGTTGACACCATCATCAAAGAATGCCGCCGTTTTGAAGACGCCAAAAGTCGTCGCATAGCCCATTCATTTGCCCGCCTTCCAAATACTGCTCCAACTTCTTGTGTCAAGATTTGCCATCCCAACATCAAGCAACGTTGACCCAAAATGTAACCCGTATCGTCCACCGCGAACTCGAGGCCATCGCTCCCGCTACCTTGCACAACATTTCAACGACCGTCTCCACACGGATGTTCCCCTAATTCAGGCCGTTGTCCGCGAAGAGCTCGCCATCTTGGGACTCAACTCCGTCCCCCTGTCGCCGATGTTCGCGCAGTTTATCGTGGTTGACCTGCTTATGACACTGACGTTCGCACAGCTTATCCTGGCCGGTTTGCTTATAACGCCGACGTTCACAACCTGTAAGCCGGAACCGCATGGCGCGATTTAGGGCGCGATTGCCGCGCGGATTTTTTGGTTTTATTTTGGTTTTTTGGTTTGCCAACAGATGGCTCTGCTCTCCGCGCATCTCGGCGGAACCTTTTTGGCGGAGCTTTGTTGTTTCCTCGGGAAAGCTGGTGCGCGCGTTCAAGGAGCCACGTATCGTTTTCGTTCGCGCGTAGTGTTTCGCACGCGATGCTGCTGTTCGAAATTAAGTTTGATAAATACACTTTGGAGGAAATGGCGCTGTATACTTACATGATGATTGTTTTTATTGTAGTGTCCTGTAATTTAAAGGGCATATTTTATATGCGGTAACAGAGATAACTCATCCCGTTTTGAGTTATGTGGTCTGGCAACCCGGAAAACGCGGCGCGACACAACTACAGTGGCTAGAATACTAGCCACTGTAACACCGCCGCGCAATTTTTCTCGTGCGGGGGCTCGCGCGTCGGCAGCAACGCGACCGTTCGCCGCGCGTCGCGTTTTTTGCTCGCGGAAAACGCTCCATGCGGTTCTGGCTTCAGTCTGGCCGACCTGCCTATAATGCCGCGCGTCGACGTAATCCAGACGAATGGCTCACATTAGATAACCGACCTCCCAAGCAGCACGCCGTCAATGGACCACCACCGGTCCAATATTGGGATATATTGGTCCCGATATTGGTCAATATTGGCGTCTGATTGGGGCGCACGAAGATCCAAGATATATGCCAAGCAATTTGATTGGCTCTCCTATCAAAACCAGTATTGGCATACTACCTTGTTTACTGCCATTCAATGGCACTCAATGGCTACTTAATATCTTCCACCCAAGCTCACTCACTGGTTGTTATATCACGGCTATCCCGCCAAGCACACTGGCCATCCAATATCTTGTATCCATGCTTATTCACTGGATATTCACAACTGGAATCCAGCCAGATTTATTGGCTACCCAATATTTTCAATCCAATCTTGCCCAGTGGTTTTGCATTATTGGCATCCAGCCAGAGCAATTGGCAATCCGGCACATTATAATGCTGACTGTTTCAATAATCAGTTGCTATTTCGTGCTATGGCTAATAGGCAACTACAAAGCTATTCATACGTATGCAGTGCTGATATTTTTCATATAGCTTTTATTTAAATAAAGCATGCTGAGAATATCCATGCACAGAAAATAATACAGCTGAATGGTTTATTGCATGGTGATTTATTAGATGTGCATCGGTTACAGGGCATGGAAAAATTTAGGCAGAACTCTTAGACTTCAGCGCTGCTCCTGTTTTTGCGTCCCTTGGCAAGGTGTTCTCAGGTCCCAGGATGGAGGAAGGCGCTGAGTTCATCGCAGCTTCTTTTGTGCTCGGTTGTAGGGGCAGCAGCTCCCAGCAGCCTTTAAATATATGGACTTGAGCAGCATGCATAACAATGTATTTACTTTCGCATGTGGCACCTGGAAATAAAAGCAACATTCATAAATCCCGTTAAGAGAGAAAACTTTTGGAAAGTGGATGTACAGCTAGACCGTGGAGTAAAAATGTAAAATAAAGCACCACCTGTTGGCCCTCAGGCAACCTTCTTGTCTGGTTTACTCAGTTTGAAATATACTGCATACTCGGTGAGGCCGGCCATATTAACTTGGTTACATTGGTTGCGACATCTGGCAGTGCACGGCTTCCCATGTGGATGTGTTGTTGACGCTGGAAACATAAAACAAAATGATATTTGCCGTCATCTATTCGTTAAACGGTAGTCAGTGCTTGCCACCTTTCACTTGTAGTGCCTTTGCGATCTAACACCTGTAGAAGAAAGACGTCGTCATGACTGCATGCTTCAAATCAATAGCTTCCCTTTCAATAGTTTTCGTTAGGATAGATTGCCGCAACATCTAAAAAAACTACAAAAGAAAAAGAGACGCAAAAAATGGCAGTCGCACTCCGACCGCGGCTGGTAAATTTAGTGTACGTCGCATCATTACTGCAAACAGAACATTTTTAAATTTATCAAAACTGCAGCCAAAACAACGTACGACACAGATGCTTTGGGGCTTGTAAGATATACTCAAGTTGAAAAATTAAAGAAATCCGCAGCTTAGCATCACGTTTGTTGTGGGAACAAGTTTGTACGTTTGGTAAAGTATAAGAACTATGGTAGCAACTGTAAATAAGAATCCCCTTTTCAGAATTTTTTTTTCATAGAGTTCTTCGCACGGACAGTAGAAGCTCTTGCACTTAGAAGATAAAGTGTCATGTTTCAGGCAAGCCCCTTTTTTCTGGGCGGTATAACATTCTATAATTGTGGATAAGCGCATTTTTGAACGAAAAGTTTTTTTTTTAATTTTTCCACAAATCATCACATTTAGTAGTAAGAATAAGTGCGCCGGCAGATCTTCTTTCCGGGCGCTTTTAGTTTTCTACAATTGATAGTAAAACTGCACCTGCTGGCTATTTTATGACACTTCTACTACTCGGGATTAGCGCAGGAGAAAGATCAAACACGTGAATAAGCTGCACGTCGTTTAGACAATTCCAAACGCGCATTCATAAGAGCAAATTGCAATGCTAAATATTCGCTCGCAACTAAAAATCATGTTCCAGAAAGCTCAACTAAACCATGAGTTTTTATTATAGTATGTAAAAGAAATTGATCACTTCAGACACACAACACGCGCGATGAAGTTGTAACCTGAAAATCACACAAAACACGCATCATGTTTCACAGGGCCACATTTTTCTTTTGCAATACAAATTGTCAACCTCTGCACCGTAAATTTTGTCTGTGTGACCAGAGTTTATGCATACAAAATAGTGCGCTGAAAATACAGTTCAGAATTGACTGGCGTGGTGCGGTCGAAATAAATGGCTTTCCGTTCTCGCAAGCATATCGGTTATTGACATGATGATCAAGGCTGACAACATATACAGCACCAAATCATGCGAAAAGGTATCTTACCATACGGCTAGCGCAGATTCGCAGACCTCAGTTGCAACAATCCAAAATGAATGTTGCCACGCAAAGTACACCCAGTGATCTGATGCTTTATTACACCTGGTAAGAAAAAGTAGCGATCTTACAACGAGACAAAGCAAGAAATAATCTCAGAAAGCTCAGTTATGAACAAACCACTTAAAATGCTAGTGGTAGTCACAGATATCTTCTTTCAGGCAGGGTCAATAAAATGAATTGGAACTTTCACGAGGCTTGGTTTTTCGGTTCTGCTGTCCAAAGCTGCGGGAGCTCGAGCTGGTCGAGCGGGTGGGGATTATGTGGCCGGCCGGACGCCTCTGAATCAGCCGTTTGTGTCGAGTTCCGAGGCACGGTTGGAAGGGGGCAGAAGGGTCGTGGTGTTTTCACTCTCTCTCTTTTTTTTTGGCTTGAGATCTGTCGAAAGAGGAGGCATAAAGCTCGAAAGGCGGTGAGAGAAATGAAAGAGGTCCCGTAGGACCGCGCGAGCCCAGAAGGCTGCAGGCCAGGAAAGTTGGCTCCCCCCACCCCTTCCCACATCCCATCTCCCCCTCCCCGGGCGCCAAGAGTGCCGCCGCGGCATTCATCATCAACCTGATTATACCCACTGCAGGGCGAAGGCATCTCCCATATTTCTCCACTTAACCCGGTTCTGTGCTAGCTGCATCCACTTGACCCCTGCGAACTTCTTAATCTCATCCGCCCACCTAACTTTCTGCCGCCCCCTGTTACGCTTTCCTTCCCTTGGAATCCAGTTTGTTACCCTCAGCGACCATCGCTTATCCTCTCTTCGCACTACATGCCCCGCCCATGTCCATTTCTTCTTCTTAATTTCCACTAGAATGTCAGTAACTTGAGTTATTTCTCTGACCCACTCTGCACGCTTTCTATCTCTTAATGTTACCCCTACCATTTATCGTTCCATAGCCCTCTGGGTTGTCCTCAATTTAAGTAGAACTCCCTTGGTTAGCCTCCACGTTTCAGCCCCATAGGTGAGTACAGGCAAGATGCAACTGTTGTATACTTTCCTCTTGAGCGATACCGGTAAGCTGCTAGTCATAATCTGCGAGTGCTTGCCAAATGCGCTGCATCCCAATCTTATTCTTCTTGTTATTTCCTTTTCATGGTCCGGATCTGCGGTTACTACCTGTCCTAAGTAGAAATATTCGCCTACTACTTCCAGTATTTCGCTACCTAATGTAAACTGCTGTTCCTTCCCGAGGCTGTTGAACATTACCTTAGTCTTCTGCATATTGATTTTCAAACCTACCTTTCTACCGTTTATGCCGCGGCATTAGGCCGGCATAAACGGCGTCCGGTATTCCCCTCCCCCTCCCCGCCCCCCCCCCCCAAGAATATGCCACAGATCGTAGAAGAAGTTGGCGGGAAGGAAGGGAAGAGTGAGGGGAGTAGAGTGGGGGGCATTGTGAGCAACGCCTGCCTAGCCGGGAAGAAAGAAAGGGCAGTGAAGGTCGGTGCCCTTCTGCGGTGACTGCGTCACAGGGAGAAAAGGCTACAAGACGGGAAGTTGAAAGCGGTTTGGAAAATTGCTTTAGTCAAGGGCCTCGGGCGGAGAGGCTACGAAAGGACGAGAGAATGGAAACCATATGCTCTATGCGCCAAGCTTGTGAGGAGGAATGCGTAGTTTTGCCCTCGGCTTCGCTAAATCTACGAGAAGTGCGTGCGGAGCTCTTTGGTCGCCTCGACTGTTGGCTCGGTAACGTTTGCAGTGGAATGATAATTTCGCTACCCTTTTTTGGTTAATGCAAAATGCGTTTTACCTATGCGTTTCAGTAATAATCACATATGTAAAACAATCTTCAGTTTTCACGGAATCGTTCTCGGTTCGAACAAATGGACATATTTTTTTACTAAACATGGAACACAGGTTCATGACGGAGTGCTCTTGAAACGTCATCACGCGCAACTGAGCGATGCAGTAGCCCGTATACTTGCTGTATTCAAATTAAGGAAAAGAAAAGCGAAAACGACCATAACTACGGGTACTTCAAGGTTACAATTCCCATGTTATTAATTGTTATTTATTTTTTCAAATCAGGTCGACGTTTAAAGCAAGAAAAAATACGCATACAGCTAAGCGTGGGCATATAAAGCAGCAAGAAATACAAAATACTCGACGAGCTAAGGTCTAAAGAACTAAATTGGCAGTAAAGAAAGAATAGAAAGAAAGCAAGGGTCAACATTGAAACTATATCTACGAACTTGGGACAAGGTATAGACATCAGAAAGAAGCGCGGCAAAATCATCTTTCAGCCCGCGGAAGCTGCGCTTGTGAAAGCGGCAGAATATTTCAGAGAAGAAACTTAATTCTCAATCATGTGTTAAATTCTTCGAGAGTGGTGTTCTGTTGAAATGCTCCAAAACTGCTTAAATAACGCACTCGCATTACTTTTAGTATATATGAATTGCCATTAGCTACATGGTTGACACGATGGGATAGAATTGTTTAGTTCTCTGAAGGGAAACGTCTTCGTTGCGGTGATTATATGGTTGGATAATAAGGAATAGAATGCCTGAAGAATAGTTTCTGATCAGTGTTTAGCAGAACGCTGTCAAAAGCTGTAGTCAAATGCATCATTATGAGCCATATATTGCAGCTTTCGAACAAAAATAACTTCCATAGAGAGCATAGTTATTATGCCATTTCAATTTTGTTACCATATATGCTGGCGACACAAGAGCGCGCATTCATTGCACTGCAGGTAATTGTTTGAAATTTTTATTTTTTTCGCTTGCCTTGCCACATGTAGTGCTGTTGATTTTTTTTATTATCTTCCACATGCACACAACATTTCGGCAGTGTGCGATTTAAGTCGCATTAGAATACGAACCATTCCAGTACAGTTCAGATTTCTTTTGTTGTGAAGTGAATTAGCTAGACATAGCTTAGAATTTATGTTGCTTGTATTTTTTCTTTAAGCTGAAATATTTTACGCGCTGCTACACCGATGGCCAAAGTCGTTCAGTCTTTATCTGTCTGTTGCTGAAGTCCTCAGCAGAGCGCTAAAAAGTACAGGAATAAGATGCAGTGAGTGTTTGATTGGCTAGCACAATTGATCTCTCGCACCTCTGCTATCGCTTGAACTTATGTAGGGTTTCTTTCTATCGCGTAAAAAAAGCGGAAATAATGATGCTACGCGTGCGTGTTTCCAATCATGGACAAACATTTACAGGATGTGGATTCACCGGATATATTCGATCGTTTCTGCGCTTACTATCCAAACGTAGCCACTGGTGTTTGTTCAAGCGACTCACACGTTCTGTTGCGTTCTTTGCATTTGGGTACCTTGCGTTTCTTGACTGCGCAGGAGTTTTTTCGCGGACACGCATCTATTAAACTCGAGCGTGTGCGTATGCTTGTGCACTCGTATGCGTATATATAGGCCCATGGAACGAAATCCCATGCGCGAGAGTTGTTGCTGAGATGTGTTCAGGATCTGTGCACTGATGTGTCAATCACTTTCAATCATCCTGGTTTGACGAGATCAAAAAAACAAATCGTCTCCACCGGGAATCGGACTCGTAGCCGAGCTAGCGCTTTAGCCAACTCCGTTAAACCCTGGATCGCGAAACTAGCACCATATATAATTCTCCTTTTCTACCGTGATGATAGCAACGAGAATGACGCTGAAATTAGTGATAATGACAATGATGACAGTATCAATGGTAATGACGCTGCGTTTAGTTGATAACGATATTGATACGTGATGCACCGTATGCAGCAGCATTAATCTCGCCTTCGCAAATTTCTGCAGTGTAGATTCGATGTGCTGTCAGAATTTTTTCAACACTTGGCTAAAGTTTGGAACACTATTTGTGTTAGCTACGTCCACGCGTGATTGACATCCGGCCCTCTAGTCTGCAGAAATTGTCTCGAAGATATTATATGCAGAATTTTACATAACATATAATCGTGCCTAAAATCGTAAATAAAAGAGTACTCTACCAAAATTGTCAAATATAATCGCAGGTCATCCGCAACCATTAGTGAATCACGGAAAATATATTCTACATTTTCCGTGGTGGGCGCTTCTGTGCATTTTGTGTGGTCAGCTCAGTCAAACAATTTTAAGACAATCTGTACATTAATCCCAAAGAACATTATATATATGGTGGCCCAAATTACGCATGGCATATAAACATCCTCTACAGTTGAACGTAATCTGATGTCCGGGCCAGCGAAAAATTTAGTTGGGACAAAATTAGCCCAAAAACAGTCATATTGGCATATATGCACATTGAAAATTGTCTGTGTCGGACAGACCTGCTTCTACGTTTTTTTAGCGCCGCCGCAGCCTGAAATGTGCAATGGTGACCAGCCATCAAAGCTTGTTAGACACTATTGACTACTAGTAACCACGATGTATGCAATATTGGGATGCCACCAAATCTGATGGGCACCAAGATTACCTCGGAAGGAGACTGCAGCCATGAAATTAGGAGATGCCTGCTTCCGGGAAAGAGAGCAATGGTTAGCCTTGACCGCCTAGTAAAGAGCAGAGACATTAGTCTGCCAACCAAGATCCGTATAACTCGTGCTATGGTCTTTCCAGTTGTGATGTATCGATGCGAGACTTGGACTGTGAAAAAGGCTGACTGCCGAAGAATTTACGCGTTTGAATTGTGGTGCTGGCGAAGACTCTTGAGAGTTCCTTGGACTGCCAGAATATCAAATCAGTCGATATTGTCAACCACAAACCCTGACTGCTCATTGGAGGGTCAAATTCTAAAGTTAAAGCTCAGCTACTTTGGTCATCTGATGAGAAGAGATGAGTCGCTGGAGAATGATTTGATGTTGGGAAAGGTTGAGGGTCGCCGGAGAAGGGGTAGGCAGCGAGCGCGAAGATTAGATGGCATCCTCGAGGCACTGCATATGAAGTTATGTGATGTTAGGAAGATAGTGAGAGACCAGAAAGCGTGGCGTGACACGGTCCATAGGGTCACGGAGAGTCAGACACGACTGAACGACTGAACTGAACTGACCAAATCTGATGGGACAATATTGACTAATCTATGTCAAGAAATAACAAATGTTGACAAGCCATCCATATTGGCAGAACATTATTGCCCAACTTCTGTCATTAGGGTGCAATGCTGGCTAGCCATCACAGCTCATCAAACAATATTGAACAATATATTGCCATATGTATACATTGTTGGCAGGCCGCTATGACAGGCGGGTCACAGTTGACCAATATATGCCAAGATTTATTTATAGCTGACAAGACAATCATAATGGCCGGACAATATTAACCAATTTATGCCATTATATGTGCAATGCTGGCAAGCCATCAAAGCTGATTAGACAATATTGGCCACTATAAACCAAGATATATGCAATGTTGGGATGCCACCGCAGCTGGTCGGGCAATATTTACCAATGCGTGCCAAGATATATTCAATGCTAACAAGACAACCATAATGGTCGGACGCTATTAACCAAGGTATGCCATGATATGTGCAATGCTGACCAGCCATCAAGGCTCATAGACAATATCGACCATTAAAAACAAAGATATTACAATGCCAGGAAGCCGCCAAGGTTGGTTGGACATTATTGACCACTGTATGCCTAGATATATTCAATATTGAGAAGCCGGTGTTATTGACAGGGCAAAATTTACTAGGTTATATAATGGTAGCCCAATGGCACCCATCATTGGCACCCATTGGCAGCCCATTATTGGTAGCCCATTGGCACCATTGGGCCCCTTGTCCGCCAGTAATCCCCAATCAATCCCCAATATTGGGCCGATGGCTGGTGCTGCCTGGGTGACCTCCCCTCTCCTTTCTAACCACCCTCTCCTGTTCAGCACCGCCTTTGTAGTGTCGACTTCGTCCGCCTGCCACCTGAAGCCACAACTTCTGTTACATTCTGCTCTGTACCCTCTTTCCCGATGGACCCTATATCGTTACCCCGACCCTTGCTGCTCCCCTAACCCGAAGCATTGCCCTTGCTCATACCGTTGTCACAATAACCGCTAACCAAACATGCCTCCCTCTTTCGAACTTTGCGTCGCAAATCCAGCCCCTCCCGCAAGGCATCTCGCCCGCCACTCTGTGCCCGGTGAATGAATGTGATATTTCCGTTGTGGCCACCTGTCTGACGCCCTCCTCTGACTGCTCTTTATCTGAGGTTTCCAGTCTCCAAGACTATGCCAAGATGAACGCTCCGGACATTTCTCCTCCACAAGCTCATGCACTCTGTCGTCTGCTGGCATCTTTCAGAGACATTTTTTATTTTGATCAGCGCGCATTGTCTCGAACTGCTCTTGTGCAACATCGCATACACACCGGCCACACTGCTCCTTTTCATCGCCGTCCTTATCGCGTATCCGGTGCTGAACGCCAGGCAATACAAAAGGAGGATGAAAAGATGCTCGCTCAAGCCATCATCGAACCCTTGACGAGCCCTTGGGAGCTACTTTGGTCATCTGATGAGGACAGAGGAGTCGCTGGAGAAAGATTTGATGTTGGGAAAGGTTGAGGGTCACCGGAGAAGGGGTAGGCAGTGAACGCGATGGTTAGATGGCATCATCGAGATACTGCAGATGAAGTCATGCGATGTTAGGAAGATAGGGAGAGACCGGAAAGCATGGCGTGATACGGTCCATAGGGTCACGAAGAGTCGGACAGGACTGAACGACTGAACTAAACTGAACAAAGTAGAAATTACATGGGAAGGAATAAGAAGTACGGAAACTGTTAAGGTATGAAAAGGATTAGGACAAGGTTGTCTTCTGTCACCGCTGCTCTTCATACTTTATATTTGATAAATATGAAACGGAGGATACAGGAAAGAAACCTATGTTTTAATCTGTCATATCCCTTAGGTGGAAAGGTGGTAGAGCAGCCCTTCTCCGGTTTAATATAGGCAGACGATATTGTGCTGTTAGCAGATAGCCAGGAAGACTTGAAAAGTGTGAGTATTGCGGAGACGAATGACACACTGTGGGCTTTAGATTTAGTACAGGTACGTCGGGGCTAATGATTTTCAACGGCTCAACTGATCAGGCCGTGAAATACCTAAAGTGGCATAATATAAATGTCTCGGGGTATGGGTAAACGAAGTATTAGCATACATTGCAAAGCATCAGCAATCACTTAGGGCAAAAGGGCGAATAAATGCCATAATAATGAAGCATAGGACATTGTGGGGATACAACAGGTATCAGGTGTTGAGGGTTGCTTATGCGCCAAGAAACCCAACACAACACAACACACAACACTTCCGACTGAGTGTCTTTAATTTGTAAGCATGCGTGAAAGCGTCGGCCGGAATGCGGCTATCTGTGCATCTTTCGATGGTCAGCCGTGTTTCTTTATCTTTTCCCGAGAGTATTTTTTGTCGTCGATAGCGAAATGATATGTTCGTTCTTGCGCTTTCGCTTTGAAGGCGGCGGATCTTCATTCGCAGATATGAAAATGCACCGCAAGGCCGTACGAGCTGCAGCGACTGCTGCTAGTGGAAGACCGACGCGATGCGCGTATATACTTGCTAGCGCACACTTCGAAGGCTTCATATTTCCGAGGTATTTGTGAAATGACGCGTGCTCTTTATATACAGAATAGTTGTATAATATGCTTGGTTTCATGCTTATTTAGCGCGCTGACGTGCTCCGGCATGGTCATTCTGGCTGCGCTTCATCGATTGGCCCGGCTTCTATTCAGAGACGGAAATAGTCTCGTATCAGTTCCAGAAATAACGGATTCGTCCAGGGCCGGCTTGCACGATAAAGTTGGAGCTAAGTCCAGACTTAAACGGTCCAGACTTAAACAAGCCGCACGCTTCGGTGCGGCTCTTGTTCACCAGAGTGACTTCCCTGAACGCCCTCAGCAACCACTTGGGGCATTTTTCCTCGTAACACAATCTTAAGCCGCAAAAAGCAATGGCACGGATTTTACACAGTGCAAGATTGACCGAATGTTTACATCTTACCGCCAGGACAGGGCCAGCGCATCCCTGTATTTTCCTAATTTCTCGACTTAGTTACCGGGCGTCCTTGTGTCTTAACTAAGACGGCCTAGAGTCGTAATCGCACAAGGGACTTATTCAAGTCAGGACTGAAGCCCAGTCTTGACTTCAGTCTTAAGCGGCCATGCTAGCGGCCTAATCCTTTAGAATCCAGTTAAGCCTGGACTTAGCTAAGACAGTCTTAAGATCGTTTCGTGCAAGCGGGCCCAGGTTTCTGGTTGATTGATACAGGCTCAACCGACATAAAACCGCGCGGAGCTCTGTTTCTGGAAATTCCTGTATAGTCTCTGGCCCTCCGTTTCTGAAAAAAAAAATAACTCGACGCCAGGCTTGAGAAAGCATGCTGAGCTATAAAATAACATGACTACATTTGAAAAATAAAAAAATAAAATTTGATTCAAACCTCGGTTTTCACAATTACGAAGCACACACTGCAACCACTATACCACGGCAGGATGTGGTTATGATGGCCATATTTCCGTTTAAATAGCCTACATTGCTCTTTCGTACATTGTGCATTCTTGTCGAGTATAGAATTTGTGGTCGTAATGCACCTAACGACCCTCAAACACGCTGAACGTTTTTTTCCTGGCTATCAAGAAGGGTTATCCGTGTCCCGCATCTTTGCAATGCATCGCTTTTTTGCAGGCAAACCTCAGAATTTTGCAATTTGCTAGTACTGATGTGTTTTTTTCATCTTTTCGAACGCCTGTAATTTTTGCTACATACAGAGATATGCGGTGCACCAACACTCGTAATACTGCTGGATTTAGCTTCACCTGCTGCCAGCGGAGCAGCGACATTAATGAATTTACTTCCGACCATGCGTTTTGCATACGTAAACACTCGGGGAAACGACGCCCGATATCCGGCTGATTTGTGCATATTTCGATGGTCAGCAATGTGTTCCATTTATTCGCAAGCGTATTTTATCCTCGCTAACGAAACCTTACGTTCTTGCTTGCACTTTCGTGTTGAAGGTGGCTGATCTTCCGCCTCATATGCGCAGATGCACCTCAAAATCGTACAAGCTGCAGCGACTATTGCACGCGCAAAAGCAACGCTAAGCGCGTATGTACCTGCTAACTCACATATCCACGGCTTCATATCTTCCAGGTATATGTGAAACAACGAGTACTCCACATATGCAGAGAAGGTTTAGCGTATAATATGTATGGTTTCATGCTTATTTAGCACGCAGGCATGTTCCGATGTGGTCATTTTGGTTGAGCTTCACGATCCATCCGCAATGTGATTTGAAGCGGAAATACTTGGTCCCGTTCAGGACGGTTTTGTCCGGTTTCAGTTAAACTGGACATGACCTGTCCTATATAGGATCCCCATACAGGACTCGTCCGCCCGGGTTCATATCCATACCGGACTGAGATGATTTGTTTGAGATGCATATTGGAAATGGTCTGTCCTGTATTTGCTCAATACCGGGCCGCACCGTCCGGATTGAAAACCATACGGACGTGGCCTCTCCGGTATAAACCTGTCTATGCTTCATACAAGATTGGTCATACCGGTGTGAAATTTATCAGGGATAAAACATGTCCGTAAAACCCGTTTGGCGCGATATGAGATTTTTCACTAGGGGTTGGTGCGTTTGCATTCGTGACTTGCTGATTGGTGAAGCCGCAGATTTCAAGCGTCCATGGGAAGTCACCAGACCATCCACACACCACTAACCGCATCACGTAATTGTCTGTACAGCACAAAAAGAAGAGAGCCGATGCATGTGGCAAGTATCAACAATTATCGGCGACGGCTTGGCCCGCTATCATGAAAATTTGGTGACTGGTAGCTTACGCCATTCGTATGATATTTCGGTCATGCTATCGTGCAGCCAAATAAAACAAAAAAACTGGTCTGGAGTACTACTCCTGGTAATGGGTGCGCTAACTGACATGCTGGTTACCGAAGAGTATGGTGAATTTACACATTGCGAGCAACATAACTGCTATAGAAAATTATATCCATATCTGCCCGGTACCCTTTCAGGATCAAGGTTGTTCACCGCGCATTGGCTGGACGTTTTTACGAATAAACTGTTATGCCAAGATAGCACAAAGGTCCGGAAGTGCGCGCACAGGCGCTCAGTTTTCGAGACAGGCGAATTTAATTTTGATACAGTTCATTTCGTCATTTCGAGCAGATTGAGGGTTTGTACGAGTATTTCGACGTCCCACGTCTGATCCCGAAACACAAATGCCGCAAATCATCTATTTTCTGTGCATGGCACGTCAGTTCGGGAGATTAAAAAGTTGACAAGGTCATCTTTGTCAGCAAATAATTGACTCGACAATTCGTAAAGCAATAACCAGGGGCAAATCGTAGACGCCCGGCTCCTGGCCGCCTAATATTGATGCCAGAAGTGTAGACCAGCTTATAGTTGCTGCCACCTTGACTGATTCGTTTTTGAGTGAGGCCGAAATCAAAACGTTCTTTATATACAGCTGAGAGAGGGAACAATACGTTGGCGGTTGAATACTGCGGGGCTTCGCAGATGCATCACTGCACAAAAGGTGCAACTGACCAATATGCAGAAGCAGGAGTGACTTAAGTTTTCATGAAGCAGGAGGATTGACAACGGATGATGAGAGAGGTTGCTTTTACCGACGAATGTAGATTTTCCTTTCAATGTGATCAGCAGTGCTGTGTCTGGGGGTGTGTCCAGAGAGCATAAGCTCGTCGTGGCGAACCCGGCAGAGTACCGTGTGAAAACAAATATAATAAAATCCGTTTATGACGTTACTGCCCAGATACAAACAAGTCCCCTTATCAAAACATCAGATTCGCTTGCGAACTGAGGCTCCTCTTCAACAATTGTTAGATTCTCCTTAATAATCTATCATCCTGTTTGCTTTGGTAACATGTGGCTATTAGAATTCGTGATTTGCACTGGACTACGTTTCCCCATTTAGGCAGACATTTACAACTAACGCCTCCAACGTTTTCTCTTTACCTGACCGGGTACAATTCCCGGCACGTCTCAGAGGTGCACAGCAGTCGGCATTGCTTTAAGGATGTGCAGAGCGCTGTCTGCAAAGATGATTTTGCCAGGCACCCAGCATATTTTACAGCGACAGCCTACTGCAACTTGATCACCCTGTATTTGCTACCATACCTTCTACTTGACCGCTCTTCCTTTTCATGCACGACCTTAATGATATTCACACAGCTGGAGTGGTGCGGGATCACCTTGGAAACCGGAAAGTGCCACCGTGTCCAGGATGCCAAAAGGGTGGCTGAAGATTATTGAGAACGCCTGAGGTGTGCTGGAGGATCAGCTCGGACGGATGAACCTCAAGTAAGCTGCCGTCAACGCACTGCGGGTATCAACCCATCACGAGTGTGACCGTCTCCTGCGGAAGAAAATTGGCTATGGTTTGACCAATGGCCATCCCGAGTAGAATTGCGGAAGCAACGAATTACAAAGATTTGCTCGCCTAAGGCAATCAGCCTCTGCTCGGCTCAACGTCTCCATGGCTGACTACGCCGGTACCGGCGCAATGCCACATATATACACCCCGCGCATGCGCAGTGACTCCGGCGTATCAGCATTCTTTCGATGCGTTCGTCTCCCCCGGGATGTTGACGGCGCCCCGGACTGCAGCGCTCCGTATGGCCCCTGCGGCTATCACGCTCGCATGGCCAACCCTCTCTATACAAAGCGCGCCGCATTCATCACACGTCTTCTAGCCACCCTACCGCGTGGAGGGCTACGGAGTAATTTCGACCACTTGGGGATATTTACCGTGCACAGATATCGCGCAGTACACGGACGCCTCTCCGTTTTGCCTGCCTCCATCGAAATGCAGCCGCCGGCGGTCGGGTTCGTGCCCGGCTACTCTGGCTGGAACGCCGGTGAACTTTTCGCGTTCAAAGGAAAGCTGGTTGAGTTTGATGCAAGGCTCCGTCGCCAGCAGCCAAACCTTTCGCCCCACATTCGGTTCAGCCATGCTGAAACCCTCAAATTTTCTTGGAAGAGCAGGGCTTTCATTGCGGTTGAAGTAGCCGGACGTGCGTCACTTCGGTTTCACAAATTATGACCGATTTCACCGGACCAACTCTTTCGCGCCGCCGGATATATTCGGAACTGAAAGACATCAGGTGCTGGATTCCCTGCATGCCATATGTCAAGCGGTAGGACCATGTTTCGGCTTTTTACCGACTTGAAGTTTCAAAGCGAGCGCCAACCCGCTAACCCTTACTGGACGCCCAGCTCGACATAGGGAGAGCATGGGATGGTAGGCCTATCGACGACGGCCACGGCTAGCATATGGCGGGGTCCAGCCAAGCTACAGGTGCGTCGCTTCAATCACCATCAAATGCCACCCTTGACGAATTCCAAGGATGGCTGTAGACGACTTTGGAGACGCCGACTCGTGAAGCGAAGACGGCATCCCGTCAGATTCCTCATCGGAGCCAGTCGGGTACAACAGCGATGCCATTTGGGAGCTTGTTCAATTCAAGTGCTAGAAACAAACTTCAGGCGAGGACACGGAAAGGCACGGGAACCAGGCCCGGACGCCCAACCTCACGATGGAAAATCACTGGGTAATGCGACCAGCTGCAACAAGACTGCTCAGAGGGAGAAGAGGAGGTCTAGGCGAAGAATGCCGCTACTCCCCAAGAATGACATCAAGATAATGATTCGACTCAAGAAAAAACTCATGGTGAAATCACTCACCACACATCCAGTAGCGCGCGCGGTTGCCTTGGCGGCGTAAGACCAACAATGCAAGGGTGAGGACATACTTGTAAGGCTTCGTGTAGGATATAACATCAGTATCGTTAGCACCCCCCATGAAGGTAGGTAGGTAGCAACTTTAATGATTCAAAAAAAGAACCAAGTGAGGGGGGTAAAGGGAAGTGAGGGAGCAGGACGACGATGGGCCCTCAGGCCGCTCTAGATGGCCGGGCACTTTTGAGCTTCGGCGACCCCTCGGGCCGAGCTCACTGTCAGAAGCTGTACCTCTGGCAGCGAGCTGCGCAGAGCAGCCTCCCATCGCTCCTGATGTCTTGGCCCTTGCCACGGGGCTTGGATTTGTTCGGGCAGTTCAGGAAGACGTGAGTAAAGTCGGCTCTGGTGCTAGGACACAAGTGACAGTGAGGAGAGGTTTCGCCACGGTTTATAATAGAGAGAAGGAAAGGGGTCATGACTGTGGCCGTCTGAAGTATGCGCCAGAAAGCCTGGTTGCTTTTGGGAAGAGATTTATGCGGAGGAGGGTACAGCAGGCGGGAATTTCTATAAAATACGGTGAGGTCGTGGTAGTTAAGAAGCTGATCTCTGGCACTGCGAGACGAAGGCACCAGGTCGCTCTCAGCCCGGTTGACGAGTGCTCGGGCTTCGGAGTGAGCGGCCGTGTTGTCTGGGTGTTCGCTGTGCGCAGGAACCCAGAGGAGGGTGATGAGGTGATTCGGTGGAGGGGATGATGCTAGAATGTTTGCGGCCGGGGAGTGGATTTTGCGATGGGCATAATTACTAATTGCTGTTTTGGAGTCTGAGAAGATATACTCAGCAGAGGAGTGTGTGATTGCTAGGGCAATTGCTGCTTCTTCAGCTTGCAGGGAATCCTGCAAATTTGGAATGGACGTACTGACTATCGTGTTGTGGAATCCATCCACGACGGCTAATGCGAAAGCTGGTCGCTTTGAATATTCGGCCGCGTCTACGTAAACTGCCGGAGCGCCAGGAGGGTAGTGCTTGTGCAAAGTCTTGGCTCTAGCTTTCCGTCTCTCACGATTATGCTCCGGGTGGGTATTTTTAGGAAGAGGCGGTATGTAAAGATTGTTGCTAACAGCGGTGGGAGGATTGCGCGTGGCCAAGGTATGACCGGGTAGCTTTATCCCAATTCTGCGCAGAAGAATTTCGCCGCATTCGGTATGTGAGAGTTGTGGTATTGACTAATGAGGTGAGCTCCTACCAGCTCTCCCAAGGTGTTGTGAACCCCTAGTTGAAGTAGTTTTTCAGTAGGCGTTGATTTAGGGAGGAGGATAGCACTTTTGTAAGCTGTGCGGATAAGTCTGTTGAGTTGCTCGGTCTCCGTGGGTGTGAGGTAGAGGTAAGGGATAGAGTAGGTGATCCTGCATAGGCAAAATGCTTGAATGGGGCGACGTGTGTCTGCTTCCCTCATGCCGAGATGGCGATTGGCGATACGCTTAATTAGTGAGGCTGCATTCAAAATGGCAGCACAAATTAATTTTATGCTCTCGGCGTTGGAGCCGTTGTCAGAAATACTGAGACCTAAAATTTTGATTCTATTGACCCTGCTGATGGGGGTGTCGTTTAATGTGACTTGAATATTAGGGGGGTTCCGTTCTTTTAGGTCCGTGACTATGAGCTCAGATTTAGCTGCCGAGCAGCTTAGACCAATGCTGCTTGCATGCGTAGCAACAGTGTCAGCGGCCAGCTGAAGTTTGGATTCTATTTCGCCATGGTTGCCGGTATTGACCCAGATGGTGATGTCATCCGCATACAAGGAGTGGTAGATGGAAGGAATTTTGTCAAGATCCCTCGCTAACGGGATAAGAGTAATGTTAAATAGAAATGGGGACAAAGCTGCTCCCTGGGGCGTTCCCTTACTGCCTAGCGTGAAAGGGCGAGTTTTTACTGTGCCTAATTGTAGGCAGGCGGATCGGTTGCTGAGAAAGGCAGCAATATAGTCATGCGTGCTAGAGCCCACGTTTAGGTCGCTCAGTGATTGTAAAATGGAGGAGTGGGCAACATTATCAAAGGCCTTCGTCAGGTCCAATGCAAGGATAGCTCTGGTGATGAGAGGGAAAACGGGATTGAGCACATCCTCCTTAAGTTGTAACATGACGTCTTGAGTTGACAGGCCCGCGCGGAAGCCAAGCATGGTGGTGGGGAAGAGCTGGTTTTGCTCCATGTATCGGTCAAGTCGATTTAGGATTACGTGCTCCATGACTTTACCTGTGCAGGAGGTGAGAGAGATTGGTCTCAGATTCTTAAGGTCTAAAGGTTTGTTAGGTTTTGGTATGAAAACCCCTAATGAAGACACGGCTTACCTGGTGCGGCGCATTACCCGCCTGAAATTCGACGGAAAGGCGTACGAGGTAAACGCTTACGTGGCAGCTCCGACGGACGTCCTCCGCGGCGTAATACACGGTGTTGACCCAGGTACGTCTCCCGAACAACTCAAAGCACACGTACGAGTCAGAATTCAAGCATAGATCATTGTCCAGGCAAGGATGCTTGGAAAATCCAAGGCGGCAGTGGTCTCGTTCGACGCCCGATCTTGCCAAAATTCGCTATATACTACGGAGGTGAACTACCATGCTACCAGTACCGCCTCACGAGGAAAGTGTGCTGCGTCTATTTCTAGCAAGGACACCACTGCGACATGTGCCTCACACCGGACATCGTTGTGTGCGGACTGTGCGGAGTTCAAAATCCGACCAGTCACTATGTGTGCGCGCTAAAGTGCCTAATATGCGGTGAGGCACACAGCACCGGATCCAAAGAATGCCCGGACAGGCTGAAAAAAGCAAGGCCAAACCCCAGTGGGGAAAGAGGGCGCAATGACCAACGTGGGCGAACACGCAAGAGATAGCTCAGCTCAGAGGCAGAGACGTCGATTAGCCGAAAAAGGTAAAATTCCTTCCCGCCTCTGACACCGGCCGGCTCACATGAAGGGAAAAAACAATAAAAGTAGAAAAAGAACCATTCCTAGAAAGGCGGCAATCCAGTGTTAAATAAATTTATATTATTTCCAGATTTTGAAGATGAGCGCTGCAGGATTGTCGGGCAGAGGGGCACCCTGAACCATATAATATGGGAGCGTTTGCATTCCCCAGGCAGGGCAAACAAAATTGATAGTAGAAAAACCTAGGAGGCTTTGCTTGAATGCCCAACCCAGGAACACCAGGTACTAGCGGTTCGACTGGCTGAAGATACCGCTGAGATCCAGAGGATTTTGGCAAGCATCTAAAGTGGATTCTAACCTGCCTCTAGGCGCCTCTCCTCTAGAGATGAGGGACCTGGGGTACAAAAGAGCCTTTTCTGTCGGACAATAAAGTTGACTCACTCACTCACTCAACAAGGTAAGTTAGGCATCTACCACTCATCCGCACTCGATAGAAAATAGTAGTAACACAAACAATACAAACAACACAAACAAATATATTCGTAACAAAGCAGTGAAAGACGCGAGCAGCGATGCGCTCAGACGCGAGCTTGAACTCAATGGACTCAAACAAAATGAGCTCGAACGCAAGATCGAGGAACCAGCAAAAACTCTTAAAGCATAACAGCGGGAACTCGAAATCAATAGAGCCCTTCCAAAACAACAGCCACAATCATCCAACAATGAAGACCTCGAAACACGAATGCTACAGATGATGCAACAGATGATGCAATGCAACAGATGCAAGCACAATTTCAGGGGCAGATCTCAGAAATAAAAAGTGCTTTTCGAAAACAAAGACATAACGAAAACATTAATATGTGTGTAGTGGTTATTTATTGTATGTACAAAGGAAAGAAAAGATGTTTGCCAGCCCCGGTATCTGCTATCTTATATCTGAAGCACCTGAACTGGGGCGGCGGAAATAAAGGGATAGCAAGGAGAAGGTGTAGGAAATAAAAGAGGTGAGTGATAGGAAGAAAGAAAAGGGTAGGTAAAAATAAAAGAAATGTATACACTGAGGTACAGTATACAGTAGATTGCTTGAGGCCCACCCGCAAATGTCTTACGTCACTGAGCACTCGGCACATCGGGCGGGCCTCCGCAATAGCTCTGCGTCCAGCCAACTGTTCACAACGCACGCACTGGCCAACTGTACAAAACACTGACGGCTGTCGTGGGCGATCGGCCGTTATTGTGGGAAATAGCACACGTGGAGCGTTCAGTCACAGCGCGCACTATCTGGCGAGGTGAAATAGGCGGGTCATCAAGCCCGCCTGTTCGATGCACTCACACAGGCTCACGTGAGCTCGCTCCCGGACGCGCGCACAGCACGGCGGCCACAGGAGCACAGCTACGCTGTCCGGCATTAACCCCTGCGCTCTGTAAGCCGCCAACAACTCACGTCGTGGTTCGGCTAGCGCGGTGCGGCGCAGTAGAAGATGTTCGAGAGTTTCTACCGCGCCACAGCCGTCACACACGTCACTAGTGGCAAGTCCGTGGCACATCCGTCGTTCTCCAGGCCACACACATCAAATGCGTGCATGGAGGATCATTGCGCGTTGCAGCCGAGTCAGCGAACGGCCGCTGACACTGTGAATGCGCTCACCTCTTGCGATGCGTGGGTCGGGGTGCTGCGTCCGGAGGTGATCGTCGATTACCGCACGCACATCCTCCAAAGCGAGTTGCTCGTCGCTAGGAGGGAGTTCATGTGCTGCGGTCGCGAGCTCGTCGGCACGTTCATTGCCCTCTATGCCGCAGTGCCCGGGGATCCACTGTGCCCGTATAGCGCAGCTACGCTCCGACAAGAGCTTGAGACGCGCACGAATCTGACACAGCAGCGGAGTTCCCTGGCCGGTGGTTCGCAGGCGGCTGAGGGCAGCGCGGGAGTCACATAGCACGGCACACCTGGCTGGCGGCGGAGTCAGTTCAAGCAGTAGATCCAGGCCTAGGCGTAGGCCCAGCAGCTCCGCCGTGGTGGAAGAACCCAGGTATGACAGGTGCAGCTGTCTGTGCAGTTGCAGGGCGGGGATGGTAGCCGCCGCTGCTAGCGAGCAACTGTCTCTGGCCACGGAGCCGTCGGTGTAAACGAGGAGGTGGTGTTGGAGTTCCTCGTAGATGACGGCTCTGGTCAGCTGCTGCACTGCACAGGGCAGTGTGGAGCGTTTCCCCGCGATTCCGACAATCTCTCGCTGAACCTCCGTAGCAGCGGGCCAGGGCGAGAAGAGGTCGTAGGGGGGCGTTGCATTGGTGAGCTGCTCGTACTCGAGCAGCGCCGCTCCCATGCGCGAGTGGCGTGATGTCGCAACCGATGTAATAGCGGGCCGCCGTCCTTTGCGCGCTGTAGGCGATCGATGTGTCGGAGCGCCCGCCGCGTGGCCTGAAGTTGTAAAGGCCACGCACCTGCCTCGGCCAAAGTAGCTGCGCATTGAGAGTTCTAAGGAAGGCCGAGGCAAATGCGGAGCGCCTTGCGATGCTCGACCTCTAGCTTCTTCCAGCATGGTTTGCGCAGTGTGACGAGCGGTAGCGCGTTGAGTATTGCCCATAGAGCCGCGGAGTTGTACAGCCGTAACGCTGCTTGCTGGGAGATGCCCTGGCCTCGAGCAGTGAGCCTGTGTATGGTGGCGGTGGTTCTCTTCATCTGCAGGCAGGCCTTGATCGCCGCGGGTCGGAAGGAAAGGCGCTGGTCTATGACCAACCCCACGTACCACACCGAACGTCGCCACGGCAAGAGGGTCCCGTCCAGTGTGAGCGGCGGTGGTTGTTTGCGCGAGCTCGGAACACAGGCCATTGCGACAGATTTGTCCGCGCTGAGCGAGGGACCTAGGCCGTGCAAGCAGTCGCTCACAGCCGACAGAGCTGCCTGCAGGCACGCGCGCACCCGTGCTGTCTCGCCCGGCGGTCCCAGGCACCACAGAGCAATGTCATCTGCGTATATGGAGATGTACACATGATGCCGGCAGCCTGCAGGCAGGCAGCCCGGCACCACCGACATCGCCACATTGAGCAGAAAAGGTGACAGGACAGAGCCCTGCGGCACGCCTAGCCCGACCGGGCGAGGCACCGAGAGCACCCCCCACGCGAACGCGCATGGAGCGCGCCTGGAAAAAGCTCCGAACGTATTGTAGCAAGCGTCCGCCCACGCCAGCCCTCTCAAGCGTCGCGAGAATGGGAGCGTGGCAAACGTTATCAAACGCGCCCGACATGTCCAGCAGTAGAAGCAACGCAACCTGCCTCATTGCCTTCGCGTGCTCGAGCGCGCTGACAACATCGGAGATGGAATCCGCAGTGCACCGCATTCCGCGAAAGCCCGTCTGCTGCTCATCAAACAAATCCGCCGCCGCAGCCTGCTCGTTAAGGCGATGTAAAGCCATGTGTTCCATGAGCTTACCAGCCGCAGATGTTAGCGCCACTGGATGGTATCCCGCGAGCTGGGTTGTTGGGCGTCCTGGCTTGAGGATGGGGCAGACGACTGCCGTGCGCCAGTCCTCCGGGAGGGTCCTGCGTTCCCACACTAGGTTGATCTGCTGCAGGTGAACCAGCCGTTGATCTGCGTCCAGGTTGCGCAGCATCTGGTAAGTCACCCCCTCCGGCCCTGGCGCCGAGCGACGGTGGCAGCGCTGTAGCGCATTGTTGAGCTCCGTCACTGTGAAGAGGGCATCACAAGGGTCACCAGGGGTAGGAGCGCTGGCTCTGTCTCCGGGACTCAGAGGTGAAGTTTGGCTGCCTGCGTTCGCGGGGATTTGCGGCGCAAAGCGGTCCGCAATCCGCTCAGCTAGCTCCTCGTAGCTAAGGCCGCTAGAGATGGCGAGAGCGCCCAGCGGCTGCGGGTTCGTTTGTGGCGTTGTGATGCGTCGCAGGATGGTAAAGAGCCACCGCGAGCTACAGTCCTCCTCCATCTTCCTGCAGAGCGATGCCCACTGCCAGCGGTAAAGTTTGTTGGAATGCCGCCTCGCTGCTGCGTCCAGCCGATTGTATACTGTCCAGTCGGTTGGTCGGTCCGTCCGCCGTGCTCGTCGCTCAGCGTTGTCGCGTTTTTGTCTCAGATCGGGCAGCTTGTTGTCAGGCGTTGGTTGCCCTGCCCGAACCTCTACGCGGCGAGTGGCT
Source organism: Amblyomma maculatum (assembly GCA_023969395.1). Taxonomy (NCBI): domain Eukaryota; kingdom Metazoa; phylum Arthropoda; class Arachnida; order Ixodida; family Ixodidae; genus Amblyomma; species Amblyomma maculatum. Next base: position 81,924 of record JAJIZL010015672.1, on the reverse strand, counting down.
GCGAACGCGCTACGGACGAGACTGGAGAAGAAATTCGCGCCGGACGTAGCTGCGGCTTCTACTTCGCTGCGGAAGCGGGTCCAGTTGACAATGGAGTAAGTGCGCGTGGCGCGAGCTTCCTTGGCAGTGGCTCAATGAGGATAGAGAAGTGATCAGAGCCCCAAAGTGATGGTGCGCGATTCCAGGTCGCCTCGATGCCGCTGGACGCGAACGCAACGTCTATGCAGGAGCCGGGTGTGCCGCGTCGCCGGAAGGTGGGCTCGCCGGTGTTCAGCGGTGTGATTCCTAGCTGTGTTGCCATGGCGTGTATGTCGTCTCCTCGCGCGGTGTTTCGGACACTTCCTCACGCGCAATTATGGGCAACACGAAGAGACTGCACTGAACCACTGGGCATTCCACTGCACAACTGGGCGCACGTAAACACTAGCCACAGACGTGTCCACACCACGTATGCGGACTGTAACAACAACGCACTCCTGCACATCACTCGTCGCCGCCGCCGAGTCAACGAGGACATGTTGGACATCGCGCCGCACATAAACTGCGCACCGAGATTTCCCTGGTTTGTGCTGGGGATCACTGCACGGCACTGCAGCACATGAAACCTCCTCACAGGTTGTCGGGGAGTGGTATCCGACGTAGCTAGGCAGCCGCATTTGAGGGTCCCCTCTTGTGCACGAACGTATGTCTCCTGCGGCGCTACAACCTCAGGAGACTCGTTAGACACTCGTAAGCGCAGCTCTGAATAGCGCGCGGCAAGAGAACGTACGTTCCACTGCAGGATGGAAGGAATTCGGGGAGGTGTCCGGCGACTAGCCATGATGTTGGACATTCTGTAAGGAGGCGCCTGCTGCTTCTAAGCAGACGCGCCTGTCGGGAGAGTCCTCCGGGATATACCGGGCGAGGACGCGAATTGCAGCCATCAGCTGCTCGATCTTTTTGTCTCGCTCGTCCGGAGAGGTGGTGTGGATGTTGCCCGCACTGATAATGGGTTGTGCGGTGCGAGCTGTGGTGCGCCAGAAGCCCCCGGGGTGCTTCTGGCGTTGCTGCTGGCATGGCCGCTGCTGACGCCCCTACTGCTGGCGCGGTCCATGCAACTGGCCCTGGTCCTGTCGGGGCTGCTGGGGCGGGCGCTGGTGCGCGCCGCAGGAGGCCATTTGCGGATAGCTGGGAGCACGCTGGTGCTGCTGGCCACCTGAAGGGATAGTTCCCCCACAGACAACCGCGCGAACGGGCCGCCGGAATAGGGGCACTTCTGACGTCGCGAGGATAGTGGCCACGTACCTCTCTCTCTGCCACGCAGGGCAGACTGGATTCGTGGCAGCATGGCGGCCTCCACAGTTTGAGCACCGCGGCTTGGCTCTGGCACATTCCGCACTTGGATGTGGCCCGCTGCAACGGGCACAACACTCCATGGCGAGACAGGCTTCGGTTGCATGGACCAGGCTAGAATACCGAGCACACTGTAGCGGGCGAGGACGACATGGTCGGACCGGCAAGACCCGGCCGTGGATGGATATATGTGGCGGCGGGGCAGTAGGGTGCTGCCGTCCAATGAGACCGCTTTCACTGTCACAGCAGAGTCCACCGCTGCAAGGAGCTGTTCGGCCGTGCGGCGGGTTTCGACACCAAATACCAGCCCGCTGCACTCGTTGAGCGGGGCTGGTTCCTTGGCCCGCAAGTGCAGGCCACGGATGACCGTTGTGGCCAAGAGGGCATTGAAATTTCCCACGGCCACTACGTTGCGACGCGTGTTCACGCGCACTGCTAGCGTGCCAGGACGTGGATGAAGCTCATCCGCCAGGTCCCAGCGTTGTTCTCTGGTGAACCCAGTACCCCGGACTGCAGGACGGAAAAGCACCGTCTAGTGTGGCAGCGCGGTGGGGGCCACCACAGCAGACGCAGCCCTACGGAGGGCCGCCTGACGGCGCCGCTGGGCCTTGGTTGTTTTGATTGTCCAAGGCACCAGGTTGGTGGGGTCCACTGCTGCCTGGACACACGCGCTAGGCAGCTGCCGTTTTGTGCTGGTCTCCGCCATAGAGCAGGTGCTGGAGGTTGCCGGTCGCTCCTGCTGCACCAAAGGCATCGCTCCAGCAGGCAGGGTGCTGGATATGCCCATGACTGGAGCTGCTTCTACTGGGACTGCAATTCCCTCCGGTGGGGTAAAGCGGGAGAAGGAGCCAGAATCAGGGGACCGGTGGGCCTCCTTCTTGCCACCTGCTGCCTCTAGACTGTCAGTGTCGCTTCGTCTGGGGCTGGCCGAACGCCGCCTCTTGCGCAACACGGAAGCATCCATTGCGGAACCTGCGTCTTCGTCTTGGGACGCCATGTTGTGCACTGAAGTGGGAACTACAGTGTCTGGTAGTGCCTTTTCTGTTTCTGGTGCGCCGAGCGAGGCTTGATCGGGGGCGCATACACTGAGCCAGTGTCGCATGACGATAGCAGACGGGATGTTGGACGAGCGCAAAGAGCGGAGTGCGTTCTTGGCGGCCTCCGCTGACTGGGTCGCCAGCATCTTCCGTTGTGCAGCGACAAGGAACTGCTGAAGCAGATCGGAACATTCTTCAATCGCCGGGCGGCACGCTCTCAGGGCTCTCCTGGCTGTGGTGACCTCAGCCTTGCTTTTGCGAGCCCTGCCGCGAGACGCCCGGGAAGGCTCCATTGGCAGAGCTACAGGCTGGCTTTGAGCGAACGCTGCTTAGCTTTGCGCGAACGCCACGCCGCGCATCCGCAGTCGCTACCCTGCGTCTCCACGGCTGTTAGGGTTAGCACTTGTCCCGCTTTACGAGGAGTCCAACAGGTTCAACGCCGAAAATAAAGTCACTCACACACTCGCTGGAGGTTCCTGGCGATACCGAGTGCAGAAGGGAGCCCGCTGATCATGAATATCTGATGATGTACTGCTCCAATCCGCCAAAACAGATAATTTCAACGGAGCTCATGCATCACACGTCCGCTCATGACGAACGCCGCCCCGGAATCCAACGAAAACATTAACGAAAGAGCGTACAACCGTCCAGCGTTAACGGCGTTCGCTGTCGAACAAGGCAAGAACACGTAAACATGACCAAGACGCGTCAACAAGACCAAGAAAACTTAGAAATTTGGTAATGGAACTGCAGAGACTACCGCAAAAAGCAGGCCTTACTAAAACAATACATGCGCAGTGGTTACGGCGCTCGACTACTGTTCTCAAGGATGCGAGATCGAATCCCGGCCTCGGCGGCCGCTTTTCGATGGAGACGAAAAGCAAGGCGCCCGTGTGCTGTGCGATGTGAGTGCACGTTAAAGAACCCCAGGTTGTCAAAATTTCCTGAGTCCTCAACTACGGCGTCTCTCATAGTCCATTCGCTTTGGGACGTTAAACCCCACCAAACTAAACCAAACAAAAAAAGCCAATTCTTCGAACTCTTCCACGGATTGTACAATCTGGCCAAATAAAATGCACTCATTACCGAAGGAGATTTCAACGCCACTGATACTATTTGGGGACACCGGAAACAAGATATCAAGAGAAAAACATTAGCGGAGGAAGCCGAATATTTTAGCTTCCTAATCACAGGTCCCGCGACCACTACGAGAATCGGTAATAGTGTGAGCACGGACACTTGCCCGGACCTCACGTTTGTAAGGTAAAGCAGGGAGTCACAGTGGGAAAACGTGATGGAAAACTTAGGCAGTGATCACTTTATCCTCCGGACGCGAATAGCATTGGACAGGATAAGGCGCCGGATCGGACAAGCAAAACTCACAGACTGGAACGCGTTTCGCAGGGCTTGCAAAAAATCTGAAGGTGAAATCCAGCCACTGGAAGAATGGAGCGGCATGATGAGTGAAAGTCGAAACAAATGCACAAAAAGTGTATGGCGAACAAGAACGACGCCCGAAGTAAAAAGGCACTTTCTGCGACTATGAGAAGCCAGATGCAGTCTCACAAAAAATGGCGGAAGCAAAAACATAACAGGAAACTAAAACTTAAGCTAGCAGAAGTAATGGCAAAAGCTGAAGAATACGCAGCGCAACTCGCGAGACAAAATAGGGAACAATTCAGCGACTCGCTTAAAACAGCCAGAACCGGTAATCTGCTAAGAGCACTAATCGATCTGACCAAAATCAAACCAGAAAACGATAAAAGCATCATCATCATCATCATCATCATTTATTATACCCTTAAAGGCCCTGGGTGGGTATTACATAAGGGGGGGGGAGGTAACACATAAAGATAACAACCGTTCATGGTCTAGACATAGGTACAAAAAGTCAAAATGCTCAAATACAACAATTCAAATAAAGGAGGCACTGCAAATAAAAAGGAAGAGGAAACAATCGGTTATGAAGCGAAATGACATGTCAAGCGTTCGTTAAATCTAGTAGGGTCACGTTCGGTTACAATGTGTTCGGGAAGCTGGTTCCATTCTTGGATTGCGGCTGGTAGAAAAGACTTATTAAAGGCGTTAGTAGATCCATGTAAGCGCTGGATGCTCATGAAGTTGAAAAGACGAGATGATGTGCGCAATGGTGGAACTAACAGAGAATCACGGAGATGGTGGAAGTTGTGGTACAGGTTATGAAACAGGCATAGGCGAGAAATGTTGCGTCTTAGGGCTAAAGGGCTGATACCGAGAGATGTCTTAATACTGCTGATGCTGAAACGAAAGTCATAATTTGAAGATATAAAACGGGCAGCGCGATTCTGGATGGATTCAATTTCGTTAATTATGTACATTTGATGAGGGGACCAAATTGCAGATGCGTATTCGAGCTTCGGGCGAATGAATGTTTCGTACGCAAGTTTGCGAATGAATGGAGGTGATAGTGAAAGTGACATAATAAAGCCCAGTGTTCTCAAAGTGTCAGCAGCTAGTTTGGTGATGTGCTCATTCCATGTTAGTTTACTGCTGATTAGGACGCCGAGATACCTGTAAGTTTCAACCTGTGATATGACAGTTGCCTTTAGAACCGAATCATCCACGCCTTCGAGGGTTCGGACACCGGCCTTTTATAAAAGGCACAAAAAATGTTTCGGTTATCACAGCCCCTCACAATGCCAAGGAACCTATCGCTGAGCCCAAAACCAGACTTGACCGCCCCATAATTGTGGAAGACGTTTACGTGGCCATAAGGAATACGACCGGCAACACGACAGCAGGAGCGTACATAATCGACAACGCCCTGATCAGACATGTGTGACGACCTCATACAAGAGCTCGTAAGCTTTCTAAACAAACAGTGGGAGGCGGAGACGGTTCCCGAAGACTGGATACACGCTAAAGTTATTATGATCCCTAAAACTGGCAAAAAGGCTACCAATTGAAACCTTCAGGCTTATCTTGCTCACGTCGTGCCTTGGAAAACTCTATGAGTGGATGGCGACAGACTGCAAAATTACATGGAAGATAATGACAGTGTACTCCACACCCTGTTCGGCTTCAGAGCAAAACTCTCGAAGCAGGACGTGCTCCTCTCAATACAGGAAGGTGTGCTCCGCAACGTACCCGAACAAGTTAAAATTTTATAATGACCCTTGACATCAAGGGAGCAAACGATACCCTCAGTCACGAAGCGATCCTTACACGCCTAGACGACCCGGACTGAGGACGTAGAATTCACGAGCATGTCAAACCCTTCTTGTCAGATAGAACTACCACCATCGGCATGGGATCTCTTCAGTCGAACACAATTCACGCGCCAAATAAAGGAACGCCCCAAGGGTAAGTCATTTCACTTATCCTATTCAACATACCTATGATAGGTCTAGCACGAAAACTAGAGAAGATGAAGACATCAGGCACGCCATGCATGCGGACGACATAAAAGTCTGGACGAATACCGGTTCCTTCGGGGAGAAATAAAAAAAAAACTACGGGAAGCGGCCTCTTGTCTACAGCAATATCTCGGAGAAAGAGGGCTCGCATGCTCGACCGAGAAATCGGAACTGTTTCGAGTGTGGAGAGGCATACAAAACCGGACTGCCCTAGCCAGTGATAACCTGAAACTCAACATCTACCTGAAAGGAATGCCCATCCCGGAAAAGACAACAATAAGGATATTGGGTATGTGGGTGTAATTCAACCAGCGCAGTACTCACCCTCTTATCCTGCTCAAGTAACACGCATGATCACCCGCATCACCAACAGGCGGCATGGCATGCACGAAGAGGACACACTAAAACTAGTCAGAAACCTGGTAGTGAGCCGAATTATGTACAGCCTACCCTACCAGTGCCTGAACAAGATCGAAATACAAGCGGATGTCCTGCTACGCAAAGCGTATAAGACAGCGCTCCGACTACCACGCAACATGTCGATAGAAAAACGCATAACTCCTGGATTACAAAACACATTCGAAGAGCTACGCGACGCGCAGCTTGAGTCGCAAACACTCCGGCTGCTGCAGACAACGACTGAAAGAGCGCTCTTACACAAACTAGGGTACCACGAGCACATGCGAGAAAAGACGAAGACGGAAACGATCCCCGACGAGCTTCGCAGGTCCCTCAAGGTAGCTCGAATCCCAAGAAATATGGACCCCAACCTCCACCGAGGCAGAAGAGAATCAAGGGCCGAATTCATTCAGAAAACATACGTTCCTCAAGACACGACCGAGTATGCAGTCGCGTCCTCGAGAGAGAGGAAAACGCAACAAAATTGCAGTGGCCACAGTGGTCGATTTGTCTCTACGCGAGGTGTCTACCGCCTCGATGCGACACTGCACTGTAGCAGAAGCCGAGGAAGTAGCCGTTCCTCTAGCAGTGGCGGAGGGCTATAGAACCGGGCGGTCGCTAGCGATACTCACGAACTGTCAAATAGCCTGTCTAAATTGCATGAATGGTAGGATAGGTCGTCACGCGCTCCGTATACTCCACGATGCCAGTGACAAAATTGAAAACCACAAAGAAAACAAGGTAACACACAAAATTATGTGGGTACCGGGGCACATGGGGGTGGCAGGAAACCAAGAGGCCGACAAGATAGCTCGAGCATACACTGCTTTCGAGCATCTGAGGAGTCCACGGAACTTTTGCCAGCTCCCAAGGTATACTCAGCCATACTAGAAAACTATAGAGGGAGAAGAATGCGTTATCCCTCACCGCACAGTTCTCTGAACCGAGAGGAAGCTGTCATTTGGAGACAACTACAGACTGGTTCATACCCAAACCTACACATACTAATCAAAATACACCATATCATATCCTCGGACAGATGTACGTGGTGCGAAGAAATGCCCACACTGTATCACATCACATAGGCCTGTCAAAACATAGACGTGGTCTCCAAAATTCGAGACCCGAGTGCGGAGCAATGGGAGTCTCTGCTGTCCAGCGACAGCTGCGAAGACCAGCAAGGTCTGGTACAGCGAGCCCAATGGGCGGCAGTGGCTAGCGGAGCCGTAGACGGAGGACAACCGACCACTGCGCAGACGTGGACGAGGTCGACGGAGGAGACTCCTGGGGATGCAACGAGGCGACACCTCTGAAGACGCCCCAAAAAACCGCCCAAAAATAACACAGGGCTGAATAAAGTTTTTCCTTCCTTCCTTGGAAGAGCAATAACCTAACTGCGCATGAGTACCGCGGCAATTGAATCTTTTGTGGCTATGTGAAAAACATGTAGTTCCGCTCCCGGGTATGTTTATACCAGCCCGGTTTCTCTTCTCGCGTCAGAGCTTCTCCTCATGTCCGCCATAGTAACACAGGTACCTAAAAGTACCTGAGGCTATAGGGATAGAGGGGACAACCTGGTGGTCACTGGGGAAAAATTGACTTGCAAAGCCGTCCTGTCCTGCTTGCAGCCAACAAAACGACCATCTGACGGGAGTGCCCAAAAGCGTTTTCTGTCACATTACTGCCGTACAAACGCGGGGTTGCGTCTTTGACAGCTGGACAAGAAAGAAAACTGGCAGTGGCTTAGCTCAGCTATGACAGGATAAGCATTCCGAGAGGTACATTACCCTGGCTACAGTTCACTGTACCCAGGCTGAGCTTGTTGTGGTCATCTATGTTTAGCCACGGAGAGTCAGATCCTCTTCTGTTGTTTCCCGTTGACTGAACTCTTTACATTGGCCCCATCGCGGGGGTTATGCTCGTCTATTATGCTCGGCAGACTAGCATCACCGTTTCGCACACCATTCCTCTCTCTGTCCGGGAGTCTCCGCTGCTCTCTTCGCCTTCTTACCCTCATTCTCGCTTTGCAGCTCCTATGCGCCGCTTTTTATGCTCAGCTGCGTTTTGATGGAGGCGAAACAAAGAGGCGTCGTGTGCTGTGCGATGTCAGCGCACGGTAAAGATCCCCAGGTGGTCGAAATTACTCCATAGCCCTCCACTACAGCTTCTCTTTCTATCTTTCCACTTTCACTCCCATCTTCCTCCCTTCCCTTACGGTGCGGTTGCGGTGTCCACCGAACACAAGTGAGACAGTTACCGCGCTTTTTCCTTCCTATAAATAAATAAAGCAGTTTTTGTGCTCTGCCGGCGGCTGTGTTTCGATGGAGGCGAAACGGAGAGACATCCATGTGTTATGCGATGTCATTGCACGTTAAAGATCCCCAGGTGGTTTAAATTACTATGTTGCCCTCCACTACGACTTCTCTTTCTCTCTCCAGTTTCTCTGCAATCTTCCACCCTTCCATCACAGCGTTGGTCAGATGTCCGCAGGGCGTGTGACAGATGCTGCGCCTTTCCTTTCCTGTGAACCCATTTATTATTTTTATACAAATTTATTAATGTGTCCTTTTATTTGACGGATGTGGCCAAAACGTGTTTCCTAAATCATGAATCGACGATTCCGGACTTGGCTACCTTTAAACAAAAGTTACGCCAGATTTTCTGCGCTACTGGTCGGCGACTTTGCAATCCGAACGCAAGGGCAAGACCTCTATCTGCGTGGACACGTAAAGCAAAGTGAGGACAACGTGGTACACGGAGTCCTCAAAATCCTGGAGATCCGAAAGTTCGGCACTTCGAAAAAAGCAAGGGTCACCTTCGAAGGGAAGTACAAGCCCAGAGCTGTGCTGTATAACGCGGAAGTTATACCGGTAGCCACTTACCGTCGCATCATACCAGCGTGTAACCTGTGTGGCACGGTGGGACATAGGGCAGACGCCTGCCCGACACCGAGGCAAGAAAACTGCGGACTCAGCGGAACGCAAGCTCCGTTTGTGGAGGGGGTGCGGGCCCCTCACGAGTGCAATCCAAAATGTGCGGTATGTGGCGGCGAACACGCCACGAACTCTAAAGACTGCACTGCGAAATTCCGAACGAACGAGCAGCAACAATCCAGTAACAAGAACATGAAAAAGAAGAAAAACAAGAAAAAGACAAGAAGGAGCGAGAATCTCCTGCCCCCTTCGATTAACATGGAGCCAAATTCTAAACAAAACAATCAAGAGAGGAACTGGGCCAGCATGGTCAAGAACGGGAAGCAGCCGGTGAGTGGGGTCGCCCCTCCTCCTCCCAATACTACCTCTCTACCTACACCAAATTTGGTAGAAATTGAATTAAGAAAACAAATAGCAGCCCTAAACGCTCAAATAGAGCTACTAACCAGCAAACTAGAAACTGCACTAGCTAAATCTCAGCCGCCTCAGCAAGAGGAGGCGATGGAAAGCGACGCAGAGCCTAGCATGGAAAACAAACTAGAAGCTATGATGAGGAAGATACAGGAATCCATTCCCTCCATAGTATCACGACAGATAGCGAAAGCGATCACGATTCGCAAATATGCTAACACAAGGAGACCCACGAATCCCGTAACTCACAAGATGCGCAGGGTGATCTGTGAGGATGAGAATCTGCGGCAGCTCCCCCTCCAGAATAACAATCTTCAGGCACAACATGGCGGGACGAACTAAGGAGAGTCCTATAATTTTAACACAGTGGAATAGTCGAGGCTTTAAATCAAAGACTAAGAGAGCGGACCTTAGAATGCACCTTTCCACGTACGAGCATACTCCGGCAGTGGTGGCCGTACAGGAGCCAGGCGGGAACGCGAGCCTCACAAACTACAAAACGTTCCAACTCGACCCCCTAACAGGCATCTTCGTGCACAAAAATTTCACAGCAAATCTGATAGATCTGGAATTACAAGCCAGCTTTTCATACGTGATGGTGACTCTCCTGCCCATAAAAAAGGATGATCCGCCGCTCCACATCCTGAACGTGTACTGCCCAACTAAAGCAAAAAATGTAACTTTCTCCACACTCCTGAGTAGGGCTGTCATGGAAGCGGGACGAGATCCGTTACTAGTGTTAGGAGATTTCAATGCGCAGAGCCTCTCATGGGGCTACAACCGAGAGGACATACGAGGACGGAAGCTAGCGGAGGCAGCGTCCACATTAGGCCTAACCCTACACACCGACCCGGCGTACCCCACGCGAATTGGGAACTCGGCGCAGAGGGACACTTGTCCGGACTTAACTTTTTCAAAAAACGCGAGGCGAGTGGAGTGGACGAATACGGAGGAAACATTCGATAGTGACCACTGTCTGATCAACATAACGATCCGCACTAAACCCCTTACCAGACTGACGGGGCAGACTAGGATGCCGGACTGGGCAAAATTTAGAAAAGAATATAATGTTAGTTCTACCCAGGAGCAGGGATACCAAGCCTGGACCCAACAGCTGCTGACCAGTCTCCGTTCGACGGAAACGCGGGAAAAGTTCTCTGAGGCGGTGACGGATGTGGACACCCACCTCCTCCACCTCTGGGAAGCCAGACGCAGCATGGTTAAAAGATGGCGGAGGCAGAAACATAACCGCAAGCTAAAAACCCGGATCGCGGCGATAACAAAAGAGGCTGCACAATACGCGGCGCAACTCGCGGACGCTAACTGGGTAGAGAGGTGCAACGCGGCAGCTAGGCAGATGTCTGGCAAAAACACATGGCGTCTCTTCCGAGCTCTCATAGATACAAACCAGACGCGCACCGAGTCGCAGAAACACCTGCAGAGAGCAATACACCCGTTTCAAGGAAATACGGCCCAGTTAGCGCTGAAGCTCCGAGACCAGTACTTGAACACGACCCAAGACCCAAGGGGAGAAGCTTACAGTTACAGTGGAGACGAAAATGTTGAGCTAGATGAACCTTTCAAACTATACGAGCTCAAGTCATCCCTAGCGAGAATAAAAGGCGGGACCGCGCCAGGAAGGGATGGGATCACGGTAAAACTCCTAGCAAACCTACCAGACCACGCATACCAATCCCTGCTAGAACACTTCAATTCGATCTGGACGGGCGAAGTTCCTCTTCCCACCGAATGGAAGACGGCACTCGTAACTTTCATCCCAAAGGCAGGCAAAGCCATAGATACGGACAACCTCAGGCCCATTTCTCTCACCTCATGCGTAGGCAAATTGATGGAAATAATGGTCAGAGACAGACTTTCCGAGTATCTTGAAAATAAGCGAGTCTTTGCCGACTCGATGTATGGCTTCAGGCCAAATAAATCGGCTCAGGACGTCCTGCTACAGCTTAGCAGAGAAATATTGAATCCAATAGAACATCCGAACGGGGATAAGATAGTGCTGGCCCTAGATCTGAAGGGAGCCTTCGATAATGCGACGCACGAGGCCATCCTGACACACCTTTCGGAGACGGGGTGTAGAAAGAACGCGTTCGAGTATATAAAACGCTTCCTCTCAGACAGACAGGCCTACGTGAGGATCCAGAACGCAGACCATGGTCTCTTTCTATTAGGCACGAGAGGTACACCACAGGGAGCAGTGCTATCCCCGCTTCTTTTCAACATGGCAATGAAAAATTTCCCGGTCCACCTGGAGAAAGTCTCGGGTGTGCAGTACGCGCTGTACGCGGACGACATCTCCATATAGGCCACGTAGGGCTCTCTCGGAGAAATGGAGGCCAGCTTGCAGGAGGCAGCCACCGCTGTAATTGAGTCCGCGAAAAAATGCGGCCTTCAGTGCTCACCAAAAAAATCTGAATTCGTCCATATTCGTCCCTCCAAAAAATGCACAGACAAGATAGAATTGCGACTTGGATCAGAACCAATACCCGAGAGAGAGGAAATTAGAGTACTGGGCCTTTTCATTCACCAGCGTAAGCTAGCGACGACCACGCTCGACAAGCTAAAAAAGGTGGGAGACCAGGTGGGCCGAATGGTCCGCAGTCTCAAACAAAAAAGGGGGACTGAGAAGCAAAGATGCTCTACGGCTGGCCAATGCCTTTGTAACAAGCAGAATCCTGTACTCGACCCCCTATCTCCACCTCAAGAAACACGACGACAACATCCTCGAGGTGATCACGCGCAAAATAGCGAAGAAGGCCCTCGACCTCCCTATAACCACGTCGAACCTGAGACTCCAAGGTCTCGGTATGACGAACTCGTTCGAGGAGCTGAGAGAAGCCCACCTCACGAGTTAATACACGCGACTATCGCAGACACCGTCGAGGCGTCGCCTATTAACGCGTCTACACATACAACACACGACTGTAACCGAGGAAAGAGTAAGGCTTCCCCAGGAGTGGCGATACGCCCTGCACGTCAAACCACTCCCCACTAATATGTCCAAGGACGACCACGAGGGTAGGCGCATGGCCAGGGCAGAGGCCTTAGCTCATCACTACGAAGGGAAACCCGGAGTGTTCTATGTGGACGCGTCCGGCCCGCACCAAGGCGGGTGGTACACGGCGGCAGTAATCCACGAGTCCAAAACGGTAAACGGGCTCACATTTAAAGCCCGAAGCGTAACGCAGAAAGAGGAGGTCGCCATCGCGTTAGCAGCAACACATTCTGATTCCAAAACAATCATAACGAACTCGCGAGGGGCGTGTAGGAACTTTCAACAGGGCTGGGTCCCGTACCTGGTCTACCGGCTACTAAAAAACTCGGACCTCACCTACCGACTACTGCAAAACAGCTCGTACGTGGAAAGTACATCCCGCCGCTTCATAGTCTGGGCTCCGGCCCATTCTGGGCTAGAAGGAAATGAGGCAGCAGATGCCGCCGGCCGTGCGCTTTCTAACCGGGCAGCCTCGTCTCCTTCCTCCTCAGAAGAATTTACACTAGCCTACACTTTCAGAGAAATTACGCAGCTGTACCAAACCAGGCACAATATTTACCCCCACCCGTGTAAAGAGTTAACAAGAGCGGAGGAACGCGTGTTTCTTCGCCTCCTTACGAATACTATGATGTGCCCGGCGTCACTTAAACACTTTGACAATGCCTTCTCCGGGGAGTGCCCACACTGCGGGGAGATGTCCTCGGACCTTTTCCACATGGTGTGGGCGTGGCCCTCCAACCCTGCCTTTGCACCTAACCAAAACACCACCCGGGAGGACTGGGAGGCGACCCTACTCGCCTGCTCCGACCTGAAAGCCCAAAAGGCGTTGGTCAAAAGAGCAATGGCGGCAGCGGAAGCCACTGGGGTCCCGTACTAGGGTCTCCACCTAGTGTTTGTAAGGGGAAGGGCACTAAGCCTGACCCCAGATCAACCTTCATGTAACTCCATATTTTATTGAACGTTTTCACCACCACCACCTACTGTTCACACGGAGTCCGCCAAGAAGAAGCTAGAAACCGACTTCAGCGGTCCAATAAGACCTATACCTCTTATATAGAAGATGTGCTTGCACTTTGTCGGCGCATAAATGACACCATGCCAGAGGCCGAGCGAGTTCGGCACATCCTTAAAGGTATTGGGCCAATCGCCTATAACGCCCTAGCTGTACAGAACCCTACCACAATCGAAGCCATCATATCGACTTGTCAACGCCTTGACGAACTACACAGTCAATACGCCTGCAGCCTGGTCCCACTTCATTTGGTTTCACTGCTGACGCTGACCTCCGTGCGCTTATTCGCGGATTAATTCGTGAAGAGCTCTCGGCTCAAGGTAATTTGTGCCACCCTGCACCTGAGCCACATCCTTCAAGTGCCGACCTGCGTAGCATAGTCAAAGAAGAGCTGACCTCAATGACCTATTCCCCCCCCAACCTCGGTCGCTCCTACCATCTGTCAGGTGCCAATGTACGCCTAGGTCACGTCTTTGCCGCCTGCAGTTGGCGCGCCTACGACACCGGCGCCTACCACTGCTCATGTCGCTGCATTGGCACCACCTGCCGCGGCGCCGACATACTACCCCAGCTGGCGCCCAGCCCACCCTGTTTGTTATTACTGCGGGTAACGAGGCCATATTTCTCGCTTCTGTCGTCGCAGGCTCCAGAATGAACGCCGCGGCTACGACTCATTTGAAGCAGACTACCCTCCTCGCTTTTCCGGCTCTAACCACTGTTCATTCCATGATTATCCCCAACGTTCATCACCCCCGCCAGAAAGCCCCGCTCCCCCTGCTGGTTACAGGCCTTCAAGACGCCGTTCTCCTTCGCCTTTTCGCCGCTCAACCTCGCCTCTCCGTCAAGCTTCTCTGACGACCCCCCGCCTATCGGAAAACTGACCACTGCAGTTTTAGGAGGGAAAACTGCATTCTTCGGCCTTCCCAAAAATCCTCCGGAACGTCCCTGGAATATTATTTTAGTGTGGGTTTGGTTGACACGGGCGCCGCTATTTCTGTGATACACACTGACTTGTGCTCCCGCTTGCGAAAAGTGAAAACGCCTTATAATGGACCTGAACTCCGTGGAGCTAATGGTGCAATAATTCGGCCTTTTGCTAAGTGTACTGTGCGAGTTTTTGTTGATGATGTCTGCCACCATGTACAGTTTGCCCTAATGTCACCGTGCGCGCACCCAATTATTTTAGGCTGGGATTTTCTGTCTGCCGCATCAGCGAGCATTTCGTGTCGCGACAGGGTCATTACATGAACGAGACCGATCCGTCTTCTAAACTTCCCGAGCCCCGTAATCGCCTGCTTGCCGCTACTAACTCAGTGTTGCCCCCTGGATGCGAACAACTTGTCGCGCTTACTTCTACTGACATTGATAGCGGAGATGTGCTGATCGTGCCTTCTGATCGCCATCTGACCAGTGGAATCGCGCTACCACCAAGTCTTGTTCGGTTTGAGCATGGCACAGAGCTTGTCGCTGCTTCGAACACTTCCCCAGAGCCCATTGTGCTGACTAAAGGGACATGTCTTCGTTGTGCCCTGGACATTCACCCGTTGTCCCTCACCACCCTTACCGCCCCCTCTTCCTCACCAGCAGCTTCTTTCGATGCTTCTCTCTGTGTTCTCTTTGGCACCATCAATCCTGACCTTCCTGCGACTCACCGCCAAGCTTTTCAGGTATTACTTCGAAAACACCAAGCCTCCTTTGATGTCACTTCTCCTACCTTGGGCCGAACGTCTTCTGCACAGCACCGCATTGTTACAGAAGTACGTACTTCTATTGTTAGCCGCCGCCCTTACCGTGTTTCTTTATCAGAACGTAAAATCATAGAAGATAATGTGATTGATATGCTCCGACGAGACATTATTCGGCCCTCAGCTAGCCCCTGGTCATCTCCGGTCGTCTTGGTAAAAAAAAAAGGATAGGTCCGTGCGTTTTTGCGTTGATTACCGCGCACTTAACAAAGTCACTCGCAAAGATGTTTACCCTATGCCACGAATTGACGACTCCCTCGACTGTCTTCAAGGCGCCGAATATTTCTCCACTTTGGATCTGCGCTCCGGTTACTGGCAGACACCGATGCAGGATGCCGACAAAGAAAAAACCGCATTCGCTATTCCCGATGGGCTTTACGAATTCAATGTCATGCCTTTTGGACTTTGTAATGCCCCCGCTACGTTTGAGCGCATGATTAACACTGTTCTTAGAGGACTTAAGTGGAAAACATGCTTGTGCTACCTGTACGACATAGTTATTTTCTCTGCGACTTTTTGTGACCATTTATGCCACCTTGATCAAGTATTAACGTGCCTGGCATCCGCCGGTCTCCAGCTGAACACAAAAAGTGTAATTTCGCTAAGAAAGAAATCAAGATCCTGGGCCACCCCCTCAGCCGCGATGGCATTCGACCGGACTCTGACAAGCTTGCTGCAGTTTTGAACTTTGCACGCCCTCAGCGGACTAAGGAACTACGCAGTTTCCTTGGCCTGTCTTCGTACTTTCGCCGTTTCATTCGCAATTTCGCTACCATTGCTCCACCGCCTCCTTACGGACTGTACTACTTTCAATTGGTCCGAAGAATGCGAAAAAGCTTTCCAAACCCTAAAGAATGCCCTCACTTCGGACCCTGTTCTCGCTCACTTCGACGACACTGCTGCCACCATTCTCCACACCGATGCCAGCAGCCTCGGTATCGGCGCCGTACTTCTGCAACGTGATACCGCTTCTCGGGAATAGGTAATTGCGTTTTCCAGTCGAACTCTAACACCAGCGGAACGCAACTACACCATCACTGAGCAAGAGTGCCTCGCCGTCGTTTGGGCAGTTCAGAAATTCCGCCCTTACCTCTACGGCCGCCATTTCACGATCGTTACCGATCACCACGCTCTGTGCTGGTTATCAACCCTCAATAATTTGTCTGGACGACTGGGCCGTTGGATTCTGCGTTTGCAGGAATACCACTTCGATGTCATATTCAAATCGGGTCGCAAACATCGAGATGCCGATGCTCTTTCCCGCTGACCGCTCCCAGAATCACCACCTAGTGCTTCGCGCCTTCCTGCGTGCACCCTCGACGTCCCAATGTCGTCCAGAGCTCCAAACGTCACCTGTGCTACTCCTGCCGCTGCTCCAGATCGCTACGCCATTAATTCACACCAGTGATCAGATCCCTACTGTCTTTCCCTAATCAACCTTCTCACCGGTGCTTCTCACCCTCCTACCGCTATGATGCGCAGGCAACTCCAAAAATTCAAACTTGACAACGCCGTGCTCTCCCGTTATATTTATTGCTCTGAAGGCACCCGCTGGGTCCCCGTTATTCCGAGAGCGCTTGGCACCCGTATCCTGGCGGCTTTCCACGATGATGCTACAGCCGGTCACTTAGGCTTTCATAAAACTTACTACCGCGTGAAAACCCGTTTCTTCTGGACAGGCATTGCCTCAAGTGTGGCAAAATACGTCCCCTCTTGTCTGCCATGTCAGCGCCGCAAACGGCCCACTTCTCGTCCTTTTGGCCTACTACAGCCGCTACCTTGCCCTGCTACTCCTTTTGCCGTTGTTGGCATAGACTTATACGGGTCACTTCCATTGTCCGCACGAGGTAATCGCTGGGTCGTCACCGCCGTCGACCACCTAACACGCTACGCTGAGACCGCTGCCCTGCCTAATGGCTCAGCACATGAGGTCGCGACCTTCTTTTTGGAATCGCTCGTACTGCGCAATGGGGCCCCTCAAGTGTTTCTCAGCGATCGTGGTCGGACATTTCTGTCGACGATTGTAGCCGAAGTTATTGAGGCCTCAACCACACATCACAAATTGACCTCCAGCTATCACCCGCAGACCAATGGGTTGACTGAGCGGTTCCACCGCACGCTTTCTGACATGTTGTCTATGTACGTCGACCAGGACCACCGAAACTGTGACGTAATACTTCCTTTTGTTACGTTCGCCTACAATACGGCTGTACAACGGACCACAGGTTACACCCCGTTTTTCCTCGTTTACGGCCGTTCCCCCGCTACCTTTCTTGACGCCTCTTTCCTTTCTACACATGCCAGTTCCTCATCCTCTCTTCCTGACCAGTTTCCTTTCCCGAGTGGCCAAATCTCGCCGGCTTGCTCGCGTCAACACGGAAGCTAGCCAGGAAGACCGCAAGGGCCGCTATGATGCAACCCATCGCCAAGTTTCGTTCCGTCCCGGCGACTAGGTGTTACTTTGGACCCCATTACGCACTCCTGGCCTTTGTGACAAGTTACAGCACCGTTATATTGGTCCTTACACAGTTCTTGCAAAAGCCTCCCCGGTCAACTATCGCGTCTTCTCTGTTTACCCTCCTCCCGACTGTCGTTACCGTGGTACTGAAGTTGTCCACGTTTCACGTATGAAACCTTTTATTCGGCGCAATCCTGCGGACTAATTGCGGCCAGGCTGGCCGCTTAAACTGCGCGGGCGAAATAGTGTGAGCACTGTGTGGCGCTTAATCTTCCACACTGCTGAATGTGCTGCTTCATCTTCATCCTGCTCTCACTTGTAGATACCCATCGTCATCGCGGAGTGTGTTTGGCTGCAGTGTGCGACCAAGGCTTCAGGTCTGCAATAAAGCCTGATCCCCCAAGTCCGAACTTCGCGCTACCTTACAATATTATTATCGCGCTCTGCATCTTGATGTCGCCGCTTGGCAAGGCGTTTTTCTCTTTGCGTTTCTTCACGTTGTCCTGGCTCGTATCATTTTCGACCTGCTGCGAGGCCAGGACACGCCGTTGCACTTCTTGACGTCTCTTGGCTAGGCGTTCCTCTCTTTGCTCAATGTCTCCACCGTATACTTAGCCTTGTTTAGTTCGTATCTCCTACGTTTAACGGCCAACTTCCAGGCGACCACCTCGGGATTTGACGAGTTGAGATTTTCCAATCTATTAAGCCGCTTAGCAGAAACCTGACTTTCTGTAACATCGCTCTCCGGGTTAGCCTGTGTTCAACGCCACACATTACACGCGCGACTCTATCTCCTCGCACATGAGCAGCAATGCGCGCCGCTTCTGCTTCACGTAGAACTCTTGTTTTGGCTAGTTGGCACACTCTGAATCACAAATAATACGGCGCCACGCCAAGCGGGCCAAGCCGTCGCCGATAATTGTCGGTAGTTGCCATATGCATCGGCTCTATTTATTTTTGTGTTGTAAAGGCCGGAATACATGGAGCGTTTCTGCCGCGTCAAACCGGCGTTTTACGCCCGACGGCGCACAGTCGACGTCAAAAAGAAAACAAAAAAAAACGCCCGCCGCCTCCGATCTGGACCTGCGAGATATTTGACGCGCGATGCGCACGTCTGACGCTACCGGAAGTGGCCAAATTCAACTCACTTCCGTCTTTTCGTTCCCTTTGGCGCAAACCCTCACATCTTTCCTCGCGCGCGCGCTCTACCCGCATTGAGAAATGGCAACCAAAGCCTCGCGTGTAGAGTTCAATGATAAACTTATATGAGCGGTGCAAACGCGCCTCATATTATGGGATAGCTTCCGCAAGTACTACAAAGACCACAGGAAGAAATCGGCGGCATGGGCCGAAGTTGTCACGGAAATTGGATGCGACTCAGGTATGTTTGCATGCTACAAATATGTCTAGCAAAATGCAGGACAGTCGTTTTCTGCGCCTTTTAATGGTCTGCATGCATGTTCTTCTTAGGAATGTATCCCGCCGTGGTCAAAGAGCCTCTGCTCCGCTGCCGCACTACTAGTATGCGCGGTGGAGCCAGTCTTCGAGCCGATCGTTGCTTGAGTGTTCCCCAAAGTGAAATTACGCGACATATGCTCTTTTATTACGCTTACCTGTCTGAAAGATATCTGAGTTCTTGTTACATGCATATGCAACGAGGTTGTCAATTTGCATGAATTTGTTTATGGCTAGGTGCATGGTTACGAGCGTTGCGCTAGTTGGCTCACGATAGTTCGAAAAGCGTGTAGCTAGCCACAAGGGCGACCAGCCTTCCCGTGTCATCAACGTGGTGTGTTACGTGCTTTTCAAGATAATGTCAATACTTATTTTAACCTTGCCGCGGTCCCTCAATGGTTTGTTGCTGCTCCTTGAGGACGCGGATGAGATCGCGCCAGCCGTATTTCAATCGAGGTAAAACGCAATAGGCGCCTGTATACTGTGCGTTGTCAGTACACGTTCAATTCCTACGTGGTCAAAATGTCTCGAGCCTTCCAACAACCATACAGTGACGAGCCAGGGCTAATTATGGTGTGCTGTTTTTGATGCTTAAAGTATTCACCGTAACGTATTTAATTGGTGTGAATGTATAGTAGTGAACAGAGATAAATCTTTGAAGCTCTATTTGCAGGCGTTAATATAACTGCGCGGTGGAAAAGCCTGCGCGATACTTTGATAAAGAAGCATCGCGCATGGAAGGATGGCGCACCAAGTGGTTCAGGAGCCGCCGATGCTGTGCAAGTGCGGTGGCCGTACTTCCACTTGATCATGTTCCTGAAAGATCAGGTGGACATTGGCAGGTATGGCCATTGCTTGATGGTTACTGGTTTAAAGCAATTTATTTCCAAAAGAAGCCCTATAAAGGGTGCTACATACATAAGGAGGCTGGGAAGCAAAGTGCTTGGCAAGCAAGATCAGATGACATAAAAGCAGCTGAAAAAAGATATATACATATATATATTCTACAGGTTGCATACTGGAATGGGTTGTGTATCATTTTGTGTGCAAATAAAGTTAACATGCATGATTGCAGTTGTTTGCATTATTTACAACAGTCTTTTTTTTCTTAAGAATGTTGTTGATTGCCTCAGGGCATAAAGGAATATGTAAAAATAAAATAAAAAGGTATTAAATGAAAAAAAAAGTTGGCAGTTCTAATAAAGTCCAAGAGGGAATGATGATGAGGCACCTGCGTCGAAGCAATGTAAGAAGACGGGTTGTTTGGCGAAAAACCACTGCTCTCGGGTAAAGTCTTTTTCTTTCAACCAAGCATTATCATAGCACTAAGAATTTGTACAATTGTGAAATGTAAAGAAGTTTGTGGCACTGAGGCTCATGTGATGTTCCCTTTTTATTTTCATCACCATCTCAAACAGCCATGGGCAGAGCCCATATATTCAGGACATAGAAGACATTGAACCACTGCACAATCAGTGCCCAACAGAATCGCTGCTGCACTCAGTATACAGTGAGGCAGAATGCATGAATTTACATTTGAGTTATGTCACTAACTACTTGGAAATATTGTGCTTGCAAGAGCCCACACATGGAGTAGAAAGCGCTGACAGTGAAGCCTCTCAAAGATCGAAAGTGTTGCTTTGCTTTTTACAAGTACCATTCTGGTATAAAAAAAGCTATTATTCCTCATGTTACAGTGAACATGGTGCCGAAAACCTAATGGCCTGTGTGAGGCTCAATTCTGGAATACATGCTTGCATTTATGAAGCAGCAGCATGGCACGTTCCTGCTAGTCATTTTGTTTCTTGTTTGTATAATTATGCTAAATCGTTTATAGTGCGTCAGCTTTGAAATCCTCTGTTTTTCTGGACACAGATGAACAGACGCAAGACGAGATCTGCGGAATGCAGGCAAGGAGGAGCCCGAGCCCACAGCCACTCGCATGAAATGGCCTGACACAGTCCAGCATGGCGTCAACCCCACAAAGCCCTCGGCCTGTTCCCCAAAAAAGGAAACGAAAAGAAAAACCGAGACGGCAAGAGGACACGGACCAAGTAGATGCCATGATTACAGAGGAACAAGACGAAGCAGCAATGTATGGGCAGCTCGTCGCACACAAGCTTCGAGCATGCCTAAAGCATGCCAAGCATGCGATGGAGCTAGATTTGCTTCAATTTATAGCTAAATATACTTTTGAAAGCAAATAAATGTATTCAGTAGCCTTTTTATATATGGGCCATCAACTTCTTATAGTGTTTCTAGTCCACCACTGCTAAACCAGGCTGTGTAGCATGTTATTCCTAAACATTTGCCGAAAATCCCTGACCACTGAAGAGGTGGGAAAGATACCAGGCAATGATAAGGAACAGTATAAAGGATGTATTCTCTATTCACAGCGTAATATTTACTGAAATTAGAAATGCACCTTTGAAAATGAATTTGCTCGTTTGAAAGAACTGATTTCTTCGTGAAGAGAGTCCAACCTTAAAACTGACTTGTGCTTCTCTTCAAGCTCTTTCACAGGGGTTTCTACCTTCGCCGTTATTCTTCTGAGCATATGCTTTTCCACTAAGAGCATTCGAATGTCAGATGTTCATTTTGGATCATAAGTATAAAAAATTAGCTGATATTACAACACAAGTATTTTCACAAAATTCAGCGATAAAAGGAACACAGCACTGCAACAAATATTTAAACCCTCATCATTTATTGCGATTTAACACAAACTGTGAACCTCAATATGAGGGATCTGGGCACTAGGGAGGTACTGAATGTTCCCACGAAATGCTGTGAGCTGCCCTTCTCAGCATGGCTCAGACATATAAGGTTTATATTTCCAGCTAGTGACCTGTGGTTGGACATCTCCTCCCTGGGGGGATATCTCAGTTAACCTTTCTTATATGATCAACTTACGACAGATGGGCTGCGTATTCCTGACAAACACAAAGTGATATAATCGAAAAGCAGCAGCCTTCGACACTCCCTTGTAATAGCTAATGGCTCGGCTTCATCTGTGGAATAGTGCCCAAAACACAGCACACTTGCCAGGACGTGGCCTGCTTATCCTTGTGACTAGGCACATATGCTCACCAGTATTTGTGAGGACGAAGGCCTCACAAAAACCGCACATTGATATGGACGAAGGCCTTCCTGCTTCTTTAGGCCGCGACTGGGTTGGAAAACTACACCTTGACGGGAAAATAGGGTTCAGATGGAGAAGGAAACAAATTGCATCGAATCACATTTCTGGAGATAATACCATTAATAGCACAGAGTGCAGCAAAAATCTGTGTTCTGCTAAATTTGATGACAGAACATTTGAGGCAGCCGGTTTGGAACAGTTTTGGTGCAATATTGTGTCTTGGAGCAGAATGGAGCATATGAAGGGGCACTCCCAGCCCTGATACACTATTGATTCTGAGGTGCTGGAATTCCAGTATGTGCCCACTGCCAAGTAACAGCACCTTCGTTCGAGAGGTATTGGGCGAAAAGGTTTCGCGTCTCAGCAGAATTTTCTTGGTATTTCCTCGACTGTGTGGTCTCCAAGTCAAGTAGGCTACTTGATGCAGCTTCTCTCCTCCACTGTCCTGGGAAAACATTCCCATAATCATCTTCGCAATCGACATAGCCTGGCGGGCAATAGGCTGCATCTCGAGTTGTCGATATGAAGTTGTGAAGGGCACAACAGGCTAGAACAGCAAAGGTAGCGTTTTTGGGATGTAGGTTGATGGGCCCAAGCAGGATTCGCCACCGAGCCGCCAGAATGCCAAAAGCATTTTCCACGATGACCCTGAAGTGCAATAAAAAAATGATTATATGTTTTGTCGCTGTTAAATAGTGCAAGTTAGCCATTTTCACTTCAAGCAAGGTTTGTATTAGTGAACATGATTAGTTAGTAATAAAAAAAGTTTTTGGAAATGAAGGAATGTACGCTGAACCATATAAATCCAGAAGCACAGACACCAAACATTAATAGTGCATCCACTGGTCGCTTTAGTTTTGTACCAACATGCTAAATCCTGCCTGGCGCAGGCATGAGAGTGAAAAGGAATAAAAAAGCAGCGACTATACTGCAGTTTGTTTCATGCCTCATGTGACCTGTAGGCAACTATTGCAGCCACCAATTAGCTGTTTAAGCTGAAACAGCTTGATAAATGAAATTTAGTTATATTCGGCGCCGGTGGCGAGCATTGGTGAAAACAATTCTAACAGTACACAACATTATAGAAGCGAAAAGGCAAAATTTGTACTGATCTTGGAACAAACTGCGTTTAGGGTTGATTGTTTTAGATACAAGCATACTGAAACTGTCGGCAATCATGTCAGCACACTCCTTTGTTATGAATCCATGCAATTGTGCGAGTGCTAGATCAACATTAGCGCTTGACACAGGAAAACCTAAAATGTGCAAAGACGGTTGGGCTAATACTAGCAAGCCACATGCACGCAGTTTTGAAAACAAAGGGGGCTTGACAGCAGCGCCCAGCATGTACTGGCGGTAACTGTGGAACTCTGACTTGAGCTGTTTTAGATTGTGCTCATCTCTCACTGCTAGTCCCAATCTGTTCAAGTGAATTCATTACGCAGCGCTCCTAGCAGTGCTCTTACTATATACAACTTCCACAAACAATGCAATAATGCAGGAGTGTCATCTGGGAATGAGTTATTTAGTTGAAAAATAAGCCTTAGGGAGAAGCTGACTGACAGATTTACGCAAATGGTCCATGATAGCAGTGTGTTTCGGTGGGTCAACGTAACAGATATTCTCAAGCAG
Source organism: Amblyomma maculatum (assembly GCA_023969395.1). Lineage (NCBI taxonomy): Eukaryota > Metazoa > Arthropoda > Arachnida > Ixodida > Ixodidae > Amblyomma > Amblyomma maculatum. The sequence goes on along the minus strand of JAJIZL010015672.1, from coordinate 57,960 downwards.
ATCCTCCCCCCCCCCCCCCCCCCCCCCCCCCCCCCCCCGCCTCCTTGGTGTGCTTTTCGAGGATCTGCTTGCCTGTTTCTCTACTTTGAAGGGAATCATGAAAATCCCCTAAAAACAAGGTTTTTTTTGCGCAGTATTTCAGGCAGTTTAGCTCAGTACGGCGGCGACTGCGCTTCCCAAAGTCGCGCGTGAAGGGCAAGCTAACAGGCATGACAAGGCGCGCAGTGACGTGACGTGGCGTGACACGGTTTTGCTTGGTGTCGCGTTTAACAGGGCAACCGCAAGGTGAGATATGTTTCATTCTTGTCAAACTGCGGGGCATTTCGGGCAGTTAAGCTCAGCACGGTGGTCTGCGCTTCACAAAGTCGCGTATGAAGGGCAAACCAACATGGCGTGCTCGCCGGCCGCGGTTTTGCGAACGGCTAGTTTTTTGTGCTGTCGCGTTGTATATAACGGACAACGTTACAGTGAGAAATGTTCTATTATGCTGCAAGCTTCATTGCTTCAGCTGTCCAGTGCTTTTGAGGAATATTGTTAGTTTAGTGTTTGTTATTTCATTCACTGTAAAAATACATTTTAAGATAGGTTCGGTTAGCGTGCATTTCCTAACCTCTACGTTGCAAGAGTAGCTTTTGTATCAATTTTACGAATGACAGCTTTTCTGTTATGAACCACAACTGCTGCTCACCAAGTCTTCAGTACGCACCCACATGCCCAGATGTGTGCGCAGTGCAGTGGCCTTACATTTAATTCCAACCTTCTGCATCATGTTCATTCCTTTTCCAATAGCCCTGCATGGACCCACGGACTGCAGAGGAAGCACGGCAGAGGCGACGAGTGAACGGTGTGGCCTTCCCCCAAGCGTCAGTACTTCTCTCTGCCCTGAGCAATACAAGTTACCCTTGCTAAGGTAGCCGCGACTGGGACTTTGTAGTTTATGTATTATGCCTGTTTTGTTACATATTATTTGCCTTAATTCGGAAATCAACGTTATGTTATTTTTTGTCTCATCCTAAGTGCTGTTTCTCGCCTTGTGTATTCTTATTTTTTGTACTGTGCACATCGCCTAATGTGTGCCACGTTTTGTCAATGCAACCGTCTACATCTGTTGCGTCTCTTGTATGTTTTATATGCAGCAAAATAAATGTTCATTTCACAAAGCACTTGGCGTCTTTTCTGCAATACTGTTTTGCAAAGGCTGTGAGGCAGCTGTGTTGATGGCCAGTTTAGAGAACTGGCAATCTATTTTTCATGTTGTTATGCATGCTGAAAATAAATAGAAACACTAGCCCGTGTAAGACCATAATATTGCGCCAAAACGGCAGGGAAGGGCACACCGCATGCTAGCATTCAAATCGCGCGCCTTTCAGTAAGACCAGAAGTAGTTGCCACCGGCCACTTTGTGCGCTACAGTCAAATGGGCCGCTGGGCCCTATGGGAGTGTCCGATCTTTACCAATCTCTTTCTCTATGGTAGAATCATACGCAAGCGCTCGGAATCCTCGAGGCAGATCTCGGCGCATCTTTCGCAACGGCTTTTGCAAAATCCAGATAGATTGCATCTGTTTGTGCATTAATATACATCTTAGTATTCAGGTCATGAACAAAAAGAGCTAATTGGGTTTCACAGGAGAAGCCTTTGCGGAAACAATGCTGTGCGGGGTGAAACAAGCCGTTACAGTCTAAGAAGGAAATTATTTGGGAGTAGATGTCACGTTCCATTATTTTGCATGGGACTCTTGTTAATGACACAGGTCGATAATTTAATGAGAGTTCCTGTTACCTTATTTGTAGACTGGAACAACCTTTCCCACCTTCCGATCATCCGGTATGGTTCCTGAAGAAAGTGACTGTCAGAACAGCAACGACTTTTATGACACAACCGCGTGTCTTAAGTTTCTTAAAATTTTGCAGTCAATACCATCGATGCCAAATGATGATAGCTTAGACTTCTGGATTATGGATGAAATTCTGTCTTCATAAAATGTGATGCTTGGCATGGTACCTTCCACATTGAAAAAAAGAAAAGAAAAGGGCGTTTCTATTTCTTTCGACAAGACTGAAGCCAATGCTGAGTTAAAGGCTGGTTGGTTGGTTTGTGGCGTTTAAAGTCCCAAAGCGATTCAGGCTATGAGAGACGCAGTAGTGGAGAACTCCGGAAGCTTCGACCACCTGGGATTCTTTAACGTGCACTGACATCGCACAGACGCCTTGCTTTTCGCCTCCAGCGAAAGCGGCCGCCGAGGCCGGGATTCGATCCCGCACCCTTGGGAACAGTAGTCGAGCGCCGTAACCACTGCGCCACCCCGGCGGGGCGCTGAGGTAGAGGCGTCAGCGCATTCATCATCGCTAATAACTTCGTGTGAGTCATTGATGAGGGTAATAGGGCATGTTGGGTGAGGGTTAAATACTTGCCAAAACTGTTTTGGGTTCGTACGCAACATATTTGGTTGTGTAGCAGCATAAAATGAACGCTTTGCGTAGCGGATCGCAGTCGAATATTCATTTTCAGCTTCGTAGTAGGTTTGCCATCGAAGAGCGTTGCTGTTAGTTTCAGCCGCCCGATATAGATGCTTTTTTATTTTTAGTCTTTTTAAGGCTTTAGTAAACCATGGGTTTTGGTTACTGGTGTGGATGTTGAGAGTTTGTATATATGTATTAGCCAAATTGGTTAGCTTATTCTTAAACATCGCCCAGTTATCATGTATTGATTGACTGTGATGTGCAGCTTCAAACGCGGGGAGGAAGGTAGTAAGTCCTTGATTTATTGAGTAATAATTACCCCTTTTGTAAAGTGCTATAGTTTTCTTTCGGGTCCTGTTTTGTGTTGCATAAAACAAGAAAGTGTTATGAATGACATTGTGGTCACTAATTCCTCGAAGATATGTAATGGATGAGAGCACATCGGTGTTATTAGTCAGAACAAGATCCAGGAAGTTTTCTTTTCCTTGCGTAACGCGTCTTGGCGTTACAGACCAGATTATTTTACCAGATTATTTCGAGGTTAGATTTGACATTTGCATCGGAACATTAAATGTGCTGATGAGCTGCTATCAGAACACCACCGCCCCTTGATCCTTCGCGTTCAGTTCGATAAACTTGAAAGTGAGGCAAGTTCGCCAAAACTTTGGTTTCAGTGACGTCATTGTGTAGCCAGGTTTCTATTAGGATGAGTAAGTTGCTACCCGTCGATATGATATTAGGCACGAGCTCTTGCTTTGGAAGATAACTGCGTATGTTAGCGAAAATTGCGGAAAACGAAAGGTCATTTCTGGAAGTGGGTCTTTGTTTATTCCTTCTTGTTAAGGGACGAGATGACAGGGACTAGATGAAGGGGACGAGACTTACGCTATTTCTGTGACACAGTTAAATGTATCGTCGAAGATGTACCGTATAGGGCCAATGCACAAAGTCTTGTAGCGGAGACAATTAGCTACTGATTTGGATTTAGCAATTGACAGATGTTTTGAACTGGGCGACTGAAGTCTTCGCTGATACTGTATTTCGTTCTTTTGATAGAAGATCGTCCGTCATTTTACTTTGTGTGAATTTTACTATTATAGGAAGATTTCGATCATCTGAGTCTTTCACTAAACTATGTGCGCGTTCTATATCTTTGGGGTTAATATCAGTCTTTAGGTTATCACGACAAACCTGGATGACTAGTTCCTCAGACTGATCGCATGTCTCATCAGAAGTGGTGTCAGGGATTCCATAGAAGATCAGATTATTACGGTGTGACCGGTTTTCGGCATGATTAATACGAGCCTCTAACTCGAAAACAAGGACAGCTGTTTTAGTTCAGGTCATTTGCAGGGCTTTTATGTCCTGGCATAGGGGCATGAGTGCTTGGTAGTGAGCCTCTAAGTGGATCATGCGCTTGTTATGGTCGTTTACTGTTTTATCTGTTGTTGTAAATTGTGCTTTGAGATCCTTTATCTCTTCTACAAGTTGCGTTTGCCATGCGGTTAGTTTCTGCAATTCGGCTAGGACAGTGCCCAGGTTTGAGGGGCCAGAATATGTTTCTACGTCACCGGATAGGGGTAGTATCAGGCGGATGACATGGACACATTCACAAGCAACACAGACGCAACATTGTGGGCTGGGGAACTGTGCTGGGAAATATTTGCTAGATTTTTTAGCATAGAGTGTGTATGTTTGACTGACCTGCATGGCGAACGGAAAGCGGTTAGCGAACTGCACCGTGGCACAGTCACCGAGTCCACAAAGCTGCGTCGACAATGGATCTTCTTTTAAGCTGGCGGAATAGCTGCTCTGGATGGCGATGAGTCTTTCCAGGGTGGCTCGAGAACAGGAAGCTCACGTTCCAGTGATAGGGTTGACGGCAATGGCGTAAGATGGGGTGGCAATATGTAGGCGGGGGACGCCCGTCCTGACGAGGTACCCGAAGACACATAAGCCAGGGAGGGAATCAGTAGGTCGCTTGATTAGACATACGACCATCTGCATGGCGAAAGAAAAGTGGTTAGGAAAATGCGCCGTGGCACAGTGACCGAGCCCGCCGCATCTGTGGCGGAAACAGGTACAATTGAAGGCTGTGATATGCTTGTTAATTCTTTTCTAGAAACAATTCGAGCTTTTGCTCAAACTTTCATTTTCGTAATTGCCTTCATTGGCTATTCTGCTGACTGCGCCTCATTTAATCCGTGTGTTGCGTCCCGTCCAAACATCATCAATTTGTCATCTCTACTTACATTTGAGACAGTGGCCTGCTTTAGGTTCCTCACGGGCCATCATGCGCACTTTAGACTTACCAAGTAGTGCATACGCTACACGTCCTACCTAAGCGCAGATCTCATCAGAGGCAGTAAAAACGCCAATGCGCGGAAGGTAACAAAATTCATTTCTATTTTTTCTAGACACCATTCATCAAAGCGTTTGTTCGGTTAGACATTGCTGACGAAGCTACATTTGAAGGCACGCACACAGATAGCAAAAGGTAAGTGAAAGGCTGGAGTAAGTAGAGAATTATTGCAAGTTTCAATTCTATGACCACGAGCGATTGCGTCCACTTTAGACTTCAGAAAATAAATCCTGCTACACACAAAAAACACGCTGTGCTGTTATAAAAATCCTATGTATTGGGCCGGAACTGAAACACCTAAATTATGCACACCATTCGAATATTGTCAATAATTTTATTTTTATGATGTGATGGGTTTTACTCTGAATGACAAGGTGTGGCCGTCCAGTATTACATTTTGCGCTCAGGCTAACATTCGTTAACTCTTTCTTGCGCAAACAAGAAAATCCTACGTTCGAAATCTTAATTTCATATATTTTTGCTTTAAATTCCCAAGGGAATTACATAAGTTTGAGTAAATAAATTATTTTTTGGAAACAAGTAAAATAACACTTTAACAGAGAGAAAGAATCTGTGGGTAAAAAAATACAATAGAAAGAGATACGCATATTTGGAAAATTTGATATAAAATTGTATGAATGATGCAAAAACTGAGAAAAGGGAACACATGTTCAGTAAACGACAAATGCAGAATTAAAGGCAAGATAGAAAAATAGTAAGGACAATTTTCACAGCCATTCCACACCAACGAACCTATTACGTGTTTGGTATTTCATGGATCATTTTTACTGTTAAATGCAGCGGAATTCAAGATTGATAAGCTAATATCTCGTAAGAGTTTAAAAACAGTACGTTATAAAGTGCCTACGTTAAAATTATTGTTGTCAAAATTTTCGCCCCATTAAATAGGTATGATCTGATGTTTACAAAGGAATAATAGACAAAATAACAGCAGCGCGTGAACTCCCGGCCTAAAGAATAATCGAATGACTGAAAAACTTTATTGAGAGATCGCGGACCTTTTTAGGCACTACGACACATTCCCTCCACATATTGCCACGACCAATTCAAATATTTATTTGTTCTTTTTCGACTGCCGCCGGCATACGGCCTTGTCACTGATTCTAGTCAGCGGATCGTTTGTGTGTTTGTTCATGCTCGCGAAGCGATGTTTTATTATTTTGTTCATCGCGCAAGATGCGTCGAGGTGTATCCCGAAGATTCCAGCCACTCGTGTATGTTTTAACAATGTTCCAGGTTATGTTAGTCACAGTGTGCGGTTTTATCAAGATGGTTCTTGCTACCTTTAAATTAAGAGTTGACATGTGTGACAAGCATTCTTTGTTCAACGACCGATGTGTTATCGCCAGCGCCGAGTTCCTTAGTTCTTTTGCGGGCGCTAGCAGCCCAATAAAGAGTTGACTTTAGTGTGATTACGAGACGTATTTTGTGTCTGCTGCCTTGCTACTATCACGTGACATCTTGTGGAGGTGCTGCCCCTTGATCCGATCTACTTCTTAAAGCTAGGAACTCAGTCTTGTTCCTGTCGCCCTGGGTAACCAGCCTACAGGTCACGTAGCCAGCTGCTGACTTCGAATGCTTCAACCCGAATACGGTCTGCTGCCGGACCCTGTTTGATCCCGGAAGGCCCCATCATTAACAATGGCCCAGTCTATGGTGCCGGTCGCGATCCAGCAGTTCCGACAGCCTCCTGCTTTCAGCGGCACCGCGGGTCGAAATCCTGTGGACTGGCTGGACAAGTATGAGAGAGTCGCCGTAATCAACAATTGCGACCACGCCTTCAAGCTTCAGAACGTATTTTTTCCTTTGGATATTACAGCGCGGACATAGTGTGAAAACCTAGCGGCGCGGGAGAGCTTCACGAAGGTACTGTTTAAACAGTTCAAGAGCTGGGTAAGCAAAGAGAGAGCAGAACTGTTCCTTCAGTCGAAACCTAGTTCTCTGCCCTCACTTACGTCGAGGAAATGAAGCGCCTCTTCTGCCGCGTTAAACCGAACATGACAGGAGGAAAACGGTAAACTGCTAATGCGAGGTGTTAAGGAGACGTCGGTCGCAATACTTGTCCGAAATCCGCCGTAAACTGTGGACGAACTTGAAGGTGAAGAGCCCACCAACGAGGAGACGATGAACATGACACCCTGATGCGCCACTGCGATCAACCGCTCCAACCGGTCTGCTGAAGCCCCTAGAGCAGCGCATCTACGAGCGGTGAGAACTTTCGGGACATAATTCGTGCGATCGTCCCGAAGGAAATAATTCGGTTGCTGCCCTCATTCCAACAACCTATTTCCAACAGCAGGCCTATTTCCCTAACATCCGTACCTTGTAAAATTATGGAGCACATTATATACACACATCTTGTTAACTTTCTCGAAGATAACTATTTTTCAAGTGCACAGCATGGATTCCGCATACTATTCTCTTGTGAAACTCAGCTTGTCTCCTTCACTGATGATTTGCATGTCTACTTAGATTCTGGCTTTTCAACTGAACGTATATTTCTTGATTTCTCTAAATCTTTTGACAAGGCTAGCCACGCACTACTACTTCATAAACTAAGCTTTCTAAACATCGACCCTGCTGTAATTAACTAGATCCGCGCTTTCCTTACGTCCCGTGTACAATTTGTAAATGCTAATGAAATCAACTCACCTTCTGTCCCAGTCTGGTCCGGCGTTCCGCAAGGGTCGGTTCTGGGACCGCTCTTATTTTTTATTTACATAAATGTCTTGCCTTCCTCTGTTTCTTCGAAAATTTGCCTTTTTGCTGATGGCTGTGTCTTGTACCGTAAACTTGCTGATAATTCTGATGTCCTATTAATCCAGAATGACCTTAATAATATTAGGGAATCGTGCAGTAAGTGGTGCATGCAATTAAACATTAACAAATGCAAATCAATGAGGGTATTTCGAACTAATGTAACAAGTCCTATGTATATGCTTAATAACGTCCCATTAGAATCTGTAAAGTCATACCGCTACCTTGGTGTAATCGTTACTAGTGATCTAACCTGGAAATCGCATCTAACCTGGAAATCTAACCATCATCGCTAAAGCCAATCATACTCTTGGATACATTCGCCGTAATTGCTCCCTTGCACCGTCATCATTAAAATTAATAATGTATAAAACATATATTCGTCCACAACTCGAATACGCCTCATCGGTTTGGGACCCCGGTCAAGCAACACTCATACACTCCGTTGAGGCAATACAAAAACGCTCAGTCCGGTTCATCTTAATAACTATCAAAGAACAGCCAGTGTTACTAATATAAAAGCATACATCTCCCGCTGTTATCGACTCGAAGAAAAGTATCCCGCCTCTCACTTTTTCATAAAATATACTACCATAACTGAACATTGCACTCTTTATGGGTTCAACCACCATCCTACATTTCATTTCGCCGTAACCACAGTCAAAAGGTTAACATTCCACACTCAAACACAGTTGCCTATTCTAACTTGTTTCTCCCCGCACCTGTACTGATTGGAATAACCTGTCTGCATCCCTAACAAGTATAACTCAAGAAGAAAATTTAAATCCGCGCTACAAACTTTCTTTCTTGTATAGTATTAAAACTTATTGTATGGTTATTTGCTTATCTTTATTGTATACTGCTTTGCTTATTGTATTTTTATATTTTTTTACACCTATGCCGTCGTCCTAGATTACCCATGTACCTTGTTGTTCTTTTTTTATGTGCTTTGTTTTTAAGATAATTTTTTACGCTTATTGTATTAACCTTCTGTTATATATATATCCCGTTTGCACCCCTCCCTTCTGTAACGTACATCTGTACCCTGAGGGTATTTTAAATAAATAAATAAATAAAAACCCACGGGGACGACATCGTGGACATCGTCAGTGAAGCCCAGCAGGCACCTGGAGGCCCTCAAGCAACGGCGGCAATGGCTCCGAGGTCTCTGATGCAAGAGCCAACTGCTATAAATTACGCTGCCGCATTAAGTCGTCCTACACTCCGACGAGATCCCCGACGTTTCCGTCGATTCAAGCAAGTACCCTTCGAACGCCACTCCAAGCCTACCAACGACCTCGAAGCCCCATGAAGTGCGATGATTGGAAGATTTTGATTTATATAAATGATTTGGTCTCTTTTATTGATGAAAATGTTAAAATTAATCTTTTTGCTGATGATTGTATGCTATTTAAAGACATTCGCTCCGGTTCAGATCAAATCCTGCTTAATACAGCTTTAAATGATGTTGCGTGTTGGTGTAACCAATGGGGAATGTCACTGAACCTTGAGAAAACTGTATGTATGCGTATTACGAGAAAGAAGATGCCTCTGGACTTTGTCTACACCCTTAAAAATAAACATGTGACTAAAGTAAATAAATACAAGTATTTAGGCGTAATAATTATTGACCAGCTAACATGGAGTGATCACATTACCCATATAACTTCATCAGCAATGAAAAATCTGGGTTTTTTGACACAAGTTGAAAGGTGCACCAAGTAACGTAAAAAAAAAATAGTTTATGAATCTATTATTCGGCCAAAACTCGAGTACGCTGCCGTGGTGTGGCACCCTCACACTAAAAAAGACATCGCGCGGGTAGAAAAAGTTCAAAGTACACGCTTCATGTATAACAAATACCAAAATTGTAATTCTCCATCTTTCCTTATGGAAACGAACAAAATGAAACAGCTCTGTACCCGACGAAAGATAGCAGGATTAGAATTTTTACACTCCTTAATTCATGGAAAGCTCGGAATATCGGCAACACTTTATGTCACACTATCCCTCACTCGAAAAACAAGACACACACACAATTATAGCTTAATTCCCCATTTCGCCAGAACCAACATTCACAAATTCTCCTTTTTTCCACGAACTATCGGGGACTGGAACGTACTGCCTGGGGAGATTTTCACTTGTGAAAAATTCAGGGAAGCCATTGGCAATGTTTTGGTCCACTGAGAGAGTTTTTGTCTGGTTGTTTGCAATGTTTTGGGCTCTGCGAGAGTTATTTTCGTTTTTTTTTTTCTTTCTTTTTTTTTTGATAGCGACATAATCAAAATGGCTATCTGTACCAATTCATGCTTCCAGGTTACTTGTAGAAGTGTATCTGTGCATGACATGCAAACATTTCTCCTATTCTTTGTTATTTCTTCTTGACACTGATTTTGCCCATCCTGCTGGGATCAAAGAGGGCTGCAATATCATGTAAATAAATAAATAAATAAATAAATAAATAAATAAATAAATAAATAAATAAATAAATAAATAAATTGCAACCCAGTCGGAAAAAACTTCAGAAACTTTTCTGATGTTACAACAGAATTTCTGTGCGGTTTTTGACGAGAAACGTGTTGTGACAACAGAACATTCTGTAGTAACATCAGAAAGTTCTGTAGTTACAGCAGAAAAGTGCTACTGAACTACAGACAACAGAAACATACTACAGAAAAACGACAGAACTACAGAAAAGTACTACAAAATTACGGAAAAATCTGATGGTTACGACAGAACTACAGGATATTTTGTCGTACTTTTGAAACAGTTCTGTAGTTTTTTTCGACTGGGAAACAACCGGCCACTATGCTTCCACAGCCGTGACGCCGGCGACATACCACGCCACTGCCCATACATACGAATCGGCCTCCTCGGGTTTGCAGTCGACGCCCCACGACCTCGCCCAGGTGATGAACCGCAAGAAATCGGGAGCTATCTGCGCAGCGGCGACTTTTCGCCACCAAACCGTTGGTTCAGGTCCCCACCGTCATACAGGATCCTCTTTGCATCCCCAGGCCGCAACTGCGATGACACTGTGCGAGGTAGGTCTCCAAGCCCCCGTACGGAAAATTAAAGGTAGCAATGTTTGCAGGTTACGTTGGCTCACGGTGAACTAACTAAGATCCTTCGCCGCCTACGACGAGTAACGACGACGCCGCCATTACGCCGATGCTTTTTATAAAGACGCCTTTGACAATCACGCCCTCAGCCTTCAAAGTCACACCACCGTTAACGACGACGCGAACAGACACCGCCACCCAGGAGAGTTACCGTGGTGTGCTCCGGCTGCAACCTCAGTACACGCTTTATTCAGAGGTTCTGAGAGTCCGTTAGTCTGCGGGAGGTAGGCGGTCGTCCTCCGGTGGCTTGTCCGGCTGTACTTCAAGATGGCTTGAGTGAGCTCCACCGTAAATGTTGCTCCCCTGTCCGCGATGAGCACTTCGCGATGCCGCGTCCGAAGGGAATACGCTCAACGAAAAATTTGGCTACTTCTGCGGTGCCATTATAGGCAGTGGCTTTGCTCAGCGCAACCGGTAAGGTAATCTGTCGCCACGATGACCCATTTGTTACCTGTGGATGAGGTCATAAAGAGGCCGAAGAGATCCACTTCAATTTGCTGAAACGGCTTGGTTGAGGGTGGTATGACGTTCTGCAGCCCAGCAGGTCTGATTAGAGGCGTCTTGCGTCGCTGACACTCACGTCACGTTTTCTCGTAAAGTGCGACGTCGGCAGTTAACCGTGGCCAATAATACTTCTCTTTGACTCGATGCAGCGTCTGTGCCATACCGAGATGTCCTGCAGTCGGCTCATCGTGGAGAGCCCGCAAAATTTCTTTTCGCATTTCCGTCACCACGCAAGGAGATATGTCGCTCTGTTGGGCGCGAAGTTCTTCACTAGGACGTCGTGCAGCGCGAAGCACGGCATATGAAGCTTGAACACAGTCGGAGGAGAAGCGGTCCGGCCATCTAGCTATTTGCTAGGGCTCTGAAGTTAGGGCCCGAGCGCTGCTGCTGTGTAAAACTTCTTCTCCTCCTCTAATTTGATGACACATACCCACACAGGGGGATCGGCTAAGAATTGGGGTGCAGAGGTATTAGATTTGGAGATTTATAACTACATCGCATAAATAAATAGAAATAAATGCTAGGGAATACAGAAGGAAATGTAAATATGAAAAACCAAAATAAAAAGGAGTAAATACTAACGCACGCAGTAGGAGAATACTAAGATTTATATTTACAGATTAAAAATTCAAAGCATATTAGCAAGGTAGACGTTTTGTTTCTATTAAGAAGTTTTGAATGGCGTTAAAAACAGGCCTGTGGCTGTACTGAAGCATGGTGGCACCAAACAATAATAAACTTTGGCTGCTCAAATTAAGACCCAACTGTTGTAACGGCTTCTCTAAATGCCGTTTTGTCATCATGGTAAAACGGCGGCAAAATATCAAGAAATGATCTATTGTTTCCGGTTCCCCGCAGAATGCGCAGACAGGAGAAAGCGCCAAACCAGACCTGGGGCCGTATTACGGACCGCTCTATAATTGAGAGCGCTCTAAAACGCCCGCTCCTATTGGTCGCCGTCGCCATCTTGAAAAGTTGCGTCACGGGATGCTGCGATTGCGTCGCAGAGGCGAAAAAACAGATGACGTCGCGCACCTAATTATGCCCGTGGTTTTAGACTATTTTTGTAGAGCGCGATGAGACGGTCTATAACGTTTTAGAGCGAGTTATAGAGCGAAAATGGCGGCGGCGTCCGCGGTGGAGTGGTGTGAGTGGTGGCTGCGGCGCTGAAGCGGCAACGCCGGCGCGAGCAACGACGAAGGGCGGTGTGTGAGGATGCGTTCTACTTGTTCGGCGAGTTGTTCCGACGCCTATTTCGACTTGAAAATGCGAAAGCGGAATGGTGGTGCGATGAATGCGCCGATGAACTGTGACGAAGCTCGCAGTCGACCGCTCTTGACGGTGCGGCTGTCATGCGTGCTTCGATCTTTTTTTTTTTTTTTTTTGCCTCCGGAGGATTTCGTCTCCACAGGTAGTCGGCCTCTCATAACTGACGGTGAGCAAGTGCGTGCGTCAAATGACTGAACTCAACTACTGCAAAGTTGGCGCTGAAGGGTGGTTGGGCTCCGCAGTGCGCCCAAAGCAAAAGGCGGAGGCGAAGGCGACATACAGTGCAAAACGAATGAAAACGAGCGAGATTGGTAGTGTACGCTCAACCGCGTTGCTTTTCCCCGAGCTCGTTCTAACTGAAGCATTTGTGTGCGAGACGTTCGTGTGGTCATAAAAGTTTATTTTGCCTGTGCTCCGCGATAGATCTTTCTTTTGTTTCTGTTTCCTAAAGAAAAATAAACAAAGCCCTGATTACACTGCTTTCGATATGATTTCTCCGCGCATTTAGGACCATCACACAGTACCTTGACATCAGACGATGCGCAAAAGCCGGCACTATAGTCGTGGAATCAGCTGTTTTATAGAAAATCGCCATTTTTACGGTTTGTTTACCTCTGCCAGCGCGACCTCGCGGCAAAAGAAGCTACCCACGAGAGCGTTTAATTGCAAAACTGTAGCTGCTTCTTGATTTTTTTTATAACATTGAACTTTAAATGCCGCTTCTTGAAAATATAAAACTTTAGTTCATTTATTCACACGCTATATCTATAAAAAAGTTAGCAAACGGCTCCTTGACGTGCGAATAAACCTGTTGCCGTGAAAATAAGCGGCCCGGGGCGGCACCCTGGAGATCATTGGTTGATTCCGATTTTCGTCACGCGTTGACGTCTCGCCGAGACGTCACGGCGTCGTCATTTTGACGTCACGCTCTATAACTTTAGAGCGAGAACCGTAATTCGGCCCCTGTGCATATAGAAATTTAGGGGCGGAATACGACAGCGTAGCCTGATTAGAGAGACCTCAGTCGGCCTTGATTGACATGATTTCCTATTCCAGGAATACTTGAGATGCAGGTAGTCATTCGATGGTAAAACAGATCCAGATTGCGTGCTTAATAAGGCACACCTCCTAAATCGTTCTGCTGTTATGTACGCTGTTGCCGGGAGGATGGGCAACACAGGGCCATTCAGAGATTCTTTAGCTAATCTATCAGCAATCTCATTGGCTGTCACATTACTGTGGCCTGGTACCTACACTATATGTATGAGGCTAAAATGGTAGGGGAGCAATGAAAGAAAGGTGCTTAAAATTGGCGAATCCATTTTCGAAGGAAGCGACAAGCACAAGGATTAAGAGTCTGTAATTACAACCACTGTTGAGTATGGTGGGTCTAGTTTGCGCAGAGCAAGCACCGCCGCCAGCAACTCCGCCTTGAAAATTGGAGTAAAATCCGGAAGACGGACTGAAAAAGCCCAGTCTAAAAGCGGACAGTATATTCCAACGCCGGCTTTTTCATTAAATTGAGAAGCATCAGCTGCTATCATTATGCTAACGGGAAGACTTTGTAAATGATCTAATAATCCGCTTGAAATGTGAGGTGATGAGTGTTTTGCATTATTTCGGAAAATGCCATCATAGACAATTTGAACCGACGATGCACTTACTTTTGTTGGAAGGACGTTAGACAGGACTACGTGCAAAGGATGTAACAGATTTTGCACTAGAATTACCTGCGGGGTATGAAACCGAAGTCATCCGACTCCAAAAAAGGAGTCTGGCTCGCAACAAAAAATTTATAGGAGCGGTGGAATTGTGATTCATATATTTTTAGATACGTCTGCACAGTCAAGAATTTTAATCTAGCTAACAACGGTGGTATTCGGGCTTCAAGGTATAATACATTATTAGCCACAAATTTGGGGAGCCCAAGGCATAATCTAAGCGCTTACCGCTCTAAAAGAACAAGCGGACGAATTTTGTAAGCAGGTGAACCAGAAAATAACACAGATCCAAATTCTATAATTGGGCGGACATACATAACATAAATCATTAAAAGTGCGTCTCGCCACATCCCAGACCTTGGATTGCTTAACCTGCACAACAAACCCGCAGCACGCGCCACCTTCGCTGCAACATGTTCAATGTGATCCCTCCATGCCAGATGGTCATCGTAAATCACCCCTAGATATTTCAAAGACTTAACTTGAGGAATCATTTCCTGCTTAAATGTTAGATAAATATTTACCGGATCCTGAATTTGGAAAACACGGAAAGCGCACTTTTTAACGTTTAATGTAAATCTTAAGTGACATAATCAATTTTGAAGGGAGCTTAGGTACGATTGCAGGCGCCTGTTGAGGGATTGAATGTCAGGTGCAGCCGTAAATAACGCGATGTCATCCGCATAGACATACGTGCGAACATCTTGATGAGTGGGAATTGAACTCATTAAAATGTTAAAGAGCACGGGCGAGAGAACTGCCCCTTGATGGACACCTCTGGGTTGTTGAAATCTGCCAGAATGCACTCCATTCAGTGAACAGTAAAATTGTTTGTTTTGTAGGAATGTAGATATCCACTCAATTAAATATTGTGGAAAACGTAGAGTTTCTAATCTATGCAATAAAATTCGGGCTCTACACTATCATAAGCCTTCTCTATATCGAAAGTCAACAATGCAGCATGCAGTTTTTTGCGCCGCGCAAGAAGAATTCGACTCTCAAGGTCGGTATGTGCATTCCATATTGAACATTTTGCGCGAAATTCGATTTGACAAGGACTAAGAATATGTTTTTGTTCCACAAACTCGGTGACCCGTTGGAGTACGACCATTTCAATTAATTTTACCAACTTTGATGTTAAAGATATTGGTCTGATATTGTCCAAAGTATAGCCACCATCATTATGTTCCAGTAAAGGAATCACTTTGGCTAGGGTCCAGTCACCAGGTATCCAAGAATGAATAATTGAGTAATTTACCAATTCTAACAAGGAATTTGGAGACACCTCAAAGAGCATCTTTAACATTTTTGACGTTACTCCATCAGGGCCAGGCGCAGCAGCTGGCAATGTCCTTACAATCGAAAAAAGCAGAGAAAATGTAATTTTAGGGACATTCTTAACCGTATCTACTGGGCCTACAAACATAAGGGATTTGTGAAGTGTTGACAAAAAACGCTTTTCTAAACCTTTAACGATGATTTCTACTGTTTTAAGAGCTTCCCTAGGAGTCGATATACATGAGGGTAAATTTTCTGAGATAGGAATCTTTTTCCGTGATTTTAAAAACCTGAAAAGTGCACGTCGATTATTTGATTGTGAAAGGTAGCTGAAATGCTCCGTATCAAAATTATCTTTCGCTTGTGCGACTGTGCGTTTAAATGTAGCTGCAAAAAATTTATAATCATGCCAATTTTGGGGGCACTGGTTGTGAAGGAGCTTCTTCCATGCAGCCTTTCGTCTTCTATAACCACGCGAACAATCTGCATTCCACCATTTTGTTGATGTATTTCCTTTAGATGCACGTACTAAGAATTCATTCTTCTTACGACAGGATGCAGTAGCCTGGCATAATGTTTGCGATTTTAACTCTTCCTTAGCCTCCACCACTGACTCAAGAGACGAAATCAAAAATGTGTGAAACTGGTTATAGTTAACGTATGATCTCAACTGAGATGTCGGCGGAGTTAAGCGGCAGTTAACCTCAAAAACAATAGGTATATGGTCGCTAGAGGTGCCACCATCAACTGTCGACCAGTTTAGTATAGAACTACTAGTGCTGGAAAAACGTATATCTATCACAGATTGACTGTGAGCACGTACAAAAGTTAGTAAGCCAGAATTCAAGCAGTTAAGGGTAATGTCTGGAAGCCAATCCCACAGACGCTTGCCGCAGGGATCCGTCTTGTAACCCCAGGAAACATGGTGCGAAATAAAATCTCCAGCCAAAATAACCGAATTGTGGCATTTAACTAGTAGGTGGTCTAAAGATCTTGTGTCCTGAACACCATGAGGGAAATAAACATTCTCTGATGTAAACGGACTGAACCCTGACATTTCAAAATCTAAAGCCAATAATTCAGAATCTAAAGTAGAATAATGAAAAGAAATCTTAGCCCTATGACAAAAGTTTGAAGAAACTAGTAACCCACCACCTCTTGACTGCCGATCTTTTCGGAATGATCGATAATTTTGTAAGTGAAAATGTTTTTCAGTTGTAAGCCAAGTTTCTTGAAAAACAATTATGACTGGATTCTGTTTCAAACAAAGATAAACTAAATCTGTAGTAGCTGAAAGAAGAGATCTACAGTTCCACTGAAGAATTTTAACGTTCCTATGGTTATGTAATCCGGGCAGCAGCAACAGCCTGCCCCAAAATATTTTCCTTTGGTTTAGAGCCTAGCTGTTGCTTTTTTGATTTGCCTGTGGGCGAGGTGATGACGGAATTGACAACGGGGATCAACTGCTGTTTAGAATTCGCGTATCTGTCTCTCCCATGTCTGCATCATGAGCCTCGTCTGACTTGTCGGAATTTTGCATAGTTGATGTGGAAAGAGACTCATTTTGCGAGCAAGACATTGCAGCTAATGAGTGCTGCACTGATAGTGAATGCCCGGGTGCCGTAGGAGAAACCCTAGAAGTTCGCACAGCCTGAGAAATGTGAGCTGCCAGAATGTTGGATATGCATTCTGTGACTGTTGTCACAATTCTATCCACCATTTTGGTCATGGTTGCTTCGACAGCAGTTATTATGGCTTTAGACATCGAGGAGTCTAATGATGCTCCAGAACGGGCTGACACACCTGCATACCCATGAGCTCTCTCTTTAATTTCTTGAATTGCCTCACGCCTCTAGCAACGTTTGCGGTGAATAATCTCCAGAATTTGCATTTCATGCACTCCAGAAGGACATAAGAATTTGCTGAGTGAAGTCAGCCGCAAAGACAACATTTGACATTTTGATCAGAGCAGAAGTGTGCTTTATGGGCATCGCCGCATTTGCAACACCGCAAAGTGGATTTGCAACCGCCAGCAGTATGGCCATAACGCCAGCAGTTGTTGCACTGCAGAGGCTTTGATGGTAGGGGATCTACTCTGAATATTAAAGGCCACGATTTAATCTCCGATGAACAGACTGTGCCTGCAAAGGTAGCAATAACCGATTCTGTCGGTACCCGAACATTACTGACCTCCCGGCTACAGCGATAGACCACAACAACGTCTGCCGCGGAGAGAAGGTCAAGGGTTTCTTCTGGACTTAATAAGGAATCTACACCTCGGACTAGACCTTTTGTGCAGACCAGGTGTGAAGGGATAAAACTGCTTACCTGATGAGATGCAAAAGTAGAACATTTTAGCAGATCCTTTATACATGACTGGTCTGGTGAAGGGCAAAGAATCCCGCCGCGACCAAATTGGCTCACCTCGGCTATTGCTTCGTTGAAAGAAGGGGTTTCCTGAAGGGCAACTCGAACAGCTCCTGGGACGTTCATTTTAATGGTGCCACCATCCTTAGGAACGAGCGCCGCAGGGATGTTGCGGACACCGGAGCTCTGAAAAGCTTCCAAGGGCAGATCATCGGTCAGAAGGGAAGCCGACCAAGGGAAGCGCCCTTGGACGGGCGACTGCGTCGACATTACCTTAAATTGACACCGTCACCGCGTGCGTTAGTCAACAGAGAACAAAAGAAGCAAAGGGGAAAGACAAAACCAGGACCAGCAACCCAATACTTAGCCGATCGTCTTACTACCAGGCCCGCTTCAACAGAAGAACTTCGGCTGGGGGTGTCGCCTTGCTGGCGCGAATCTTGCTGGCGCTGTACGCGACACAAAACTGCTAGCGCTTACCGGTCCTAAAAGGCGCCTTCGTCGTCTTTTCTCGGTAGCGCGTCAACGGGGCCTTGTGACAAGCAGTCTGCATCGGAATGCTTGCGGCCAGACTTGTACATGACTCTGATGTAGAATTCTTGGCGAGCCAACACAGAGCATGATGGTCGCTCACAATACTGAATTGTCGTCACTATAATCAGAGGCGAAATTTTGATGTACCCAAATAAAGGCATGCTTTCTTCATCATCGAATAGTTGTCTTCTGCTTTCGACAGGGAACGACTAGCGTATGCCATAACATTTTCCTGACCGTCAGTTTTCAGAACAAGAACGGCACCTAGGTCAAAACTGCTTGAGTCGGTCTATATTTCTATCTCCGCATTTTCATCGAAGTGCCCGAGTACAGGAGAGGACTGTAAGCGGCGCTTAATTTCCTTCAAAACATCATATTGCGGTGCTTCCCATTTAAAAGATACATTAACCTTTTTAAGCTACATCAACGGTTTGACGATGCGCGAAAAATGTCTGACAAATTGTCGATAGTAAGAACACAGCAAAAGAATCTGCGCACAGCTGTCTTGTCGACTGATTGTGGAAACTGTGCGATCACAGCTTTTTTCTCCGGGCCAGGGCGAACAGCGTCCTTCCTAATGATGGGACCTAGGAACCGTAGTTCCTCGTAGGCGAAGCGACACTCCTCTGGATTTTTTGTTAGGCCTGATGTCTTGATTGCTTCGAGCACTGTCCGAAGCTTTTTCAGGTGGGGTTCGAAGCTTGAGGGGGAGCCAACGACATCATCCAAGTATACCAGACGAATCTGCCACTCCAAGCCCGCCAGCGCAGTTTTATTCATTGTTGAAACGTCGCCGGTGTGGAGTAGAGGCCGAATGACATCACCTTACACTCAAATAGGCCGTCCGCTGTGGTGAATGTAGTTTTCTCGTGATCGTTCGTCGACCTCAATTTACCAATAGCCGCTCTTCAGGTCCATCGATGTGAAATGTTTATCGTTGAATAACCAGTTCAGTGTTTCGTCGATGCGGGTGAGAGGGTAGACGCCTTTTTCTTTATTATATTCAAGCGCCGGTAATCGACGAAGAAGCTAAGGGTGCCGTCTTTCGTCTTTACCAAAACCACTGGCGCCCACCAGGGCTCCTTGACGGCTGGATAACGTTGTCCCGAATCATTTCTTCTACTAGATCACAGATGGCCTGGCGTTCTCGCGAGGATACACGGTAGGCGCCTTGGCACAGAGGTCTGACGTGTTCATCCGTGAATATGCGGTGATTGGCCAAATGAGTTTGTCGCACTTTCGAAGCTGACGAAAAGCTTTCGCTGTTTTTTGAAAGAATGACCCTTATCTAGTCTTCCCTGCTTCGGAGTAGTGCTGGAATAATATCAAGCTTGGGATGGTGTCCTTAATTTATTTGGTCATTCGCGGGCTCGTCGCGGAAGGCGAAGACATAGCTGATGTATGCTAATTCGTCCAGAAGGCGACCGGTGTTCCCTTGTGGAGATGTCCGTATTCATCGGTGAATTTCATTACCAGGACTTCAGCTTGTCCATTTCGGAATTGGCCGATGCCTCTTGCGATGCGCAGTCCTCTATCCAGTAACAACTGGGCGTTTCTTTCTACGACCAATTCAGCAATTTCGAATTCTTTTGTATCCCCAAGGACAATGTCGCTTAATCGAGGCGGTATGGTCAATTCTCCGTCGAGGACGTTAGGAGCGACGTGATGCGACGAAGTTCTCGTAGCAGGTATGGCTCCGTCCATCAATAACGTGATTAGTTTTAAGCCAAGGCCGATGCTCTCCCGATCTTCATGCTGAAAATACATTCTCAAAATCACGTCACGCGTGCATTGCTGTAGGACGACGAAGCTGGTAGGGTAAGTACGTCTATTTACTCCAACCCTCTCTCTAGCCCTCTAACCCTGTTACCACCAGCGCTATGGACTTGGGGGCCATCCAAACCTGTCTCAGAATAACAGCTTGAGAGGCGAGTTGGTGCTGCATAGTACCCGGACCTGCGGCGCAGCGCGCACAAACACGTGGATATAAACACAACACAGGTGCGTGTTTATGTATGCTGCGCCTCAGTTGTGGGTACTATCACAAACGTTCATCAGTTTCTTGAGCTTGGCGGCGAATACTCTACTGATGACCGAATAGTCGGCTCTGTGTTCCCTAAGGCGGCAACCATGGGAACGTCGACAGGAACTTCGAAGGTCAATTTTTCGTGTCCTCTTATTGCATGTTTGCTTCGGTGTTCGATCTCTGCTTCGTCTTGTGCTGGGGTCTGCCGGGGCACACCTTTATATATTTATTTATTCTTTTACCCACAGCGCCACTTGTGGCATTACAGTTGGGGGTACAGTTCTATAAAGTATAAGAAAAAAATGCAGTTACAAAGACGATTCAAACACTTCATCGTCAGATATATGAACGCAGGATGTAGACAGGGCGTTCCATTCTCGAACAGTGTGTGGAAAAATCTACGACTTAAACAAGTCGGTTCTCGCTCTGAATCACGCACTTATAATCGTGATCAGCTCTATCGGATCTATAGTGTGGACAGAAAATGTACTTGACTCTGGTAATAGCAGTTCTTTGGTGATACATATTGTGAAATAATTTTAGCCTCAGTTTTCTTCTTCTCACTTCAAGTGGTTTCTGTTCCTGTTTTACGTTGGTCATGCTAGTTTGTTTACTATAATTTCCTGAAACATAGCGGGCAGCCAAGATCTGAACTCTTTCTAATTTGAACTTATTAACAATTTTCGGCGGATCCCATACAGCACATGCATATTCCAGCACGGATCTAATGTAAGTTTTAAAAAGTAGATCTCTAGAATCTTGCGGAAGCATTCTTGTGTTACGACGCAGAAATCCTAACATTTATCACTTCGCTGGGCGGCGGTGTCAGCTTAGAGTCTGGTCGCGTCGCCGTAGATGTTGACGTCGTGCGTAGCGGCTGTGCCACTTTAAAGTAAGGGTGCATCGAGGGCGTCTTCATATGAAGCGTCGGCGTAATAGCGGTGTCGTCATTACTCGGCTTCTGCGGCAAATCTTCGTTAGTTCGCTGGGAAGCAACCTCACCTCCAACGGTTCCTACCTTTAGTTCCCCTACGGGTGCTCGGAGACCTGCCTCGCACACAGTCGTCACAGTTTCGGCCTCGCTACGGAAAGCAGGCCCTGTACGGCGATGGGGACATAAACCGACGGCCTGCTGACGCAAATTGACCGCTATAAAGATAGTTCTCGATTTCGCGCAGTCGTAAACTGGGGCGGGTCGTGGGGCGTCGACTGCAAATCCGCGGAGGCCAATCCGTCGGTACGGAATATGGCGGAGAATGTGGCCACCCTCTCCGCAATGGAAGCATAATGGCCGGTTGTTTGCAGTCCTCCCGGCGTCGCACTTCCTGCGGCTTGGAGGTCGTTGGTAGGCTTGGCGGGCGGGGGCCAAGAGGTGACTTTCAAGAACATGATGGTAGTGGCGAGGGCTAGAAAAGTCTCGTCGAGGCGCAGGGCGTTGTAATCAGCAGCGGATTTCATCGCTGGTGCTTCTTATGCTAAACATTCCAAGCCGTCGCTTTAGGAACACCCAGAGCCTAATGGACTTCCTAAAGGATGACGTCTGTGAGCGACGCAACCTGCGGCTGCACTTGCGGCGGCAGTAGCCGGCGCAGTTCTTCACGAATGATTTGAGGGTTGGTCTCACGGAGATTATCTCCGCTTGTGGGGGGGATGTCGTAGTGGCTGGCACAGAGCGTTTCAAGAGGCCGCTTGTAGAGTCAAGTCCTCTCTTTTTAAGGGTTTACATATTTGCTGCTTCCTGGCACAACTTGGCAGCAGTCGTTGGCGGCTAGCGAGTAGACCTCTAAATAGCTGATCTTTCACACCACGCATGAACAGGTTTACCTCGGTTTCCTTTGTCAACCAGAGGTCTTCGCGGCCGAAGAGAGGCTTCATCTCCCCAACATAAGCCAGGAGAGGCTCTTTGGGAGCTGCATTCTTGATTGGAGGAGGGCCTTAGCTCTTTCTTTCCGGACGGAATGCAAAGGACGTCAAAAACTCCGCTTTGAATGTATCCGAGTCCTCTAAAGAAGTGTCATTATTTTTTAACCAGGTTCACGCAGGTCCTTGAAGAGCAAAGTACACTTGCCTAAGTTTCGAAGCGTCGTTCCAGTAATTGAATGGTGCCACGCGGTCGAAAAAATCCATCCACTCTTCCACATCTTCACTCGACACTCCTTGAAGGACGGCGGCTCCCGACGCTGAACGAAGACAACAGGTGGAGTACGCTGGGCCATTGTAGACGTTGGGACCTTCTTCAGGGTCGAACGGGTTCCGGCAGAAGACAGTGTTCGGGTTGAAGCCCTTGAAGTCGGTGACTGGCTCGTTGACCTGTAGGTCGGTCCACCAGGTCGACAGGAACAATGCCGTCGTCTTCGCTTGAAGAAGTAGGCCGGATCTCGAAGGGCAGCGCCTCCGCCAGATGACAAGTAGTGGTGAAAAACCCGGCAGCCAGAAATGAAGACACTGGTTTTGCAATGGAATGGTACTAATTATTGGGCTGAAATGCGCCCGAAAGAAAAAAGCAATTGGTGGTGGCGATAACAACAATCGTGTTCTCTGGTCGTCGAACTAAGAATACTAATTGCACGCGCCAACGCTCAATTTAAAGGCGGCTTGGAAACATTGCGATAAAGCCACAGACCGTTACTAGCGTAATAAGAAATATTGCAGAAACACACGTGAGTGGCAGGCATCTTCTAGGTTCCTGTCGACTCATCTTGCTCGACAATGATAATGAGAAAGCAGATTCTCGCGACAGCGAACATGCAAAAAACGAAGGATAGAATCGATCCTCGCTCTAGAGTAAAACTGTGATAAGGCCGCATGTAGGCTGCTGTCAAAAAAAGAAAAAATAAAGACTTGAATCGTTCGCGCCAATATGTGCGAACACGGCTCAGCATGGCCACGCTCCGCTGGTGGTGGTGATGTAAAGCATTTATTACAAAAGGAGAGGTTGCTTGGAGAGCCACCCCTAGTAGGCCGCTCCCCTTACAATACTAGGTGGAGTCCCTTATTCCGAGACTCCATTAGTCTGGACGGCCACACGAGCTCACTTGGACTAGCGCTTGTTGTGCCGCTAGGTCCAGGCAGCCGAGCAAGGCCGCCTCCCAGTCCTCTCGGGTAGGGAAGGGGTTATGGGTAAAAGAGAAGGATTTAGCTGGCATGCCCAGACCATGTGAAAGGTGTCATCTACCTCTCCACAGAAAGGGCAGAGGCAAGAAAAGGAAGGGTCGAAATGTTTGAATACTGCCGGGTACAGTAGAGTGTTAGTAAAAAGTCTAAGAAGTATTCTTTCGCCCGCTTTCCCTAGGCCCTTGAGAGGAGCCGAGTGCTGACGGCGCGAGTTCCGGTAATAGGCCCAAATTTCTTGAAAAGTTAAGATAGGGTAACTGTCCTGGTCCAGATCAG
This sequence comes from Amblyomma maculatum, assembly GCA_023969395.1. Taxonomy (NCBI): domain Eukaryota; kingdom Metazoa; phylum Arthropoda; class Arachnida; order Ixodida; family Ixodidae; genus Amblyomma; species Amblyomma maculatum. Next base: position 34,147 of record JAJIZL010015672.1, on the reverse strand, counting down.
TGGGGTCAACGCCGGGGGCCCGGTTAGTGATTGCGCGGGCGGCCGAGCTAGCGGCCTCATTTTCTGGTAAGCCCTGGTGGCCTGGAGTACAAATCAGAAATCGGGTCTGGGGATCCTGATCCCAATCTGCTCTCCGAAGTATTCTTCGTGCTGTAGGCGTTATCCAGCCCAGCTCATAATTCCGACAGGCCCCTCCCGAATCGGATAGGATGAATTTAGATTGAGGGTGGGAGGCAGCCAGGGCGATTGGTACCTCCTCTGCGTGGGTTGCGCTAGGGGCCTTAAAAGTGAGGCCATCCGCCTGCCTTTCCTCGTGAACGACTGCACCGTATACCACCCTCCCCTGTAATCGTGTCGGCGCATGAACGCTTATTGGCGCAGGAGCGCAGGAGGCATGAGCTGGTGCTTCATGTCGTCTGCTACAGTGCGGAGTACACTGTGCTTGCTTTGTTAAGAAGCGCTCGTCAGTATGTTCTGGCAGCGGCCAAACTGTCTGAGACGGCGTTGTTGCGATTCACTCGCTGCATGGAAGGGTATAAACTGGCGGACCATCCTAGCTTGCTCACGGCAATCCGTTATCACCTGGCAACGTTCATATGCTGCAGGACATGGGTGCCAAGAAGCTAGTCTATCGTAATGGGATTCTCGGTTGATTTGTGAAAGCTAACAAATGTCACGCTCTCCGTTTTAAAAGCAGTGAGGCCGCTTTCTTCCTTTTTGGTTATTTCTTGTGCTGTTTGTGTGATAAACGCTGCCACAGCACTGATGTGTGTGCAAATTTTTGGTGAACCTTCGAAAGCTAGCCGTGTCGCGTGTTGCGGAAAATGAAAAATGCCGGATTGTACAGGTACACATGCATGCCTGTTCTCAGAGGAGTATAGCGAAGCTGAATAATAGGCCGCTTTCAACGGTGGACCGAACTGTGCAAGCCTACAGAAAGGAAGGGAGAGTTAAACGTCCCCACAGGACAGGCCGCTCTAAAGGCACCAGCGAAGACGACTGTATGAACATCGTTGCTGCAGCTGTGCACCAGTCCACTGGCAGTGCCTGATAAATTAAGAGCAGTGTCGGGCTTCTGGGTGTTTCAAACACCACGGCCAAGCGTCGCCTGCACGAGGCTGGCATGAAGTCCAGAGTAGCGGTTGAGAAGCGGCTTATGAGCATTTGCCAGCAATCATGAAAAATGGGCCGAGGAGCACTAGGCAAGGTTGTCTTTACGGATGAATCTACTTTCACGACTAGGTGGGACCAGCGGCCGTGAGTATGGTGGCGTTAAAGCTGCTGGTAAGCGTAGTCACCTGTGCTAATATACTATACGAACACAGCTGAAAGGTTTATGCGCTCCAATTGTCTGTTATAATATTTTAATATTGATAAGCCAGTTCTATTTAAAATGAAGAATAAATTTCATGTAGGCTTAACATGTGTAGTTTTGAGACCCTATTACATTCACGAAAATGTGTTAAAATTCAAGGAAATACAGTTCTCTATATTACTGGCTCAAATACGATGAGTGAAAAACTTCACAACCCCAATAACTGGGCTTTCAGACTACGGCTGAAATTGTGATCATCAAATGTAATAACGCTTGCGCGTACTTCTTAATCACGTAGAATCTTTGTTTACCATGAAATAGTAGTAGGTAAACAGCCAAGTGTTATGCACTGTGGCATACGTAGAAATCATGCTTTGACTAAATCCGTGAACATTTTATGAGATTATTCAAGTAAAAATGAGTGCAGAAAAGAAGGCCCCGCTCGCTGCATTTCTTTATGACTATATTAGTTAGACATCAGATTCAGCCCGGTATGTTGGCTAGGCGATCCTAAAAGATTTCTTTATGACTATATTAGTTAAACATCAGATTCAGCCCGGTATGTTGGCTAGGCGATCCTAAAAGATAGCATTATTTATATTCTTGTTCCTTGTAGATTTTTCAGCTGCACCTGAGTTTTTTACCAAGACATACAAACCATTTTTTCATTTTCGGCTGTGTATGTTTGTGGGCTAATGACCACCCTAACCCTAGGACCTCTGGTTCTTTCAGAAAGCCGCTTCATTAGGTAAACCACTGCTCTATCCGCCACGATATGCTCTTCACTTGCCACTTAGGAGTACCCTTTCCTGGCGGACACATTATTTTGCAGCACGCTCCCCCCCCCCCTTCCCCCCTACGTAAATTGAGACGAGTTGGTTATCGAGCAGCGTGATGCTGCAGCGCTAGAATGGCCGCCACAGTCCCCTGACTTCAACGTTATGAAGAACGTTTAGGGCATCATGAAGAGTGCTATATCCCTGTACAGAGGAGTCCCTGTACTGAATGGCCCGGGGAAGGCTGGTTAAAAATGAGTCCCTGTATAGCCTCCTCCAGAATATAACCGTTATAAACGGAGGAGGTCAACCGACCCGCTACTAAGCTTGGTCTTTGAACTCCCCGATATGCGCCGGTCATCGGCCGGTCTTGAATGCCAGCCCGAGTTTATTTTAAAACCGTAAACTGACTTCGAGGGGAAAGGTTCATTTTCTCTCTTCGAATCCCAGAGCCATATATCCTGACGTTTCTGGCCCTCGGTATCTGCATGCTGCTGCTATACTTTAACTGAAGTAGAGCCTATGCGCCGTATCCTCTTTGCAACCATCATGACCAGCCGGCCGCAATCAGCTGCAATAAAGTATTTGTTCCTCATTAGTCCTTCTGCAGGTGTATATTTGCTGGTGTTTTCTGGGCTTCCGCTACATTCAACTACGTTCGAAGGAAGCTATGCCGGCAGATAGCGTCGGCAGAGGCATAAAACACACATGAGTTCCGCGACCAATGCAAAAAATGTAGGTATGATCAGTGTCCACTGACTGGTGGAATGAATTTCCAAACCCTTTGTTGATCAGCCTGTTTTACCGAGCAAGCAAGGATATTCGTATTAGTTCAATCTATTTCTCGCTTGATGACATCCAGTTCATCTTGCGTCATAGATCTTACATTCCATGTTGCTATGTGGTATATCTCCTTCCAACATCGGATTCGTATAAACACTAATAAATACATTTACTGAGATTGCATTTAAAATCATTAGAAGAGTAGGTGATTTCTATCATCAGTTCAGGCGTTCAGTCGTGTCCGACTCTTCGAGACCCTATGGACCATGTCACGCCACGCTTTCCGGTCTCTCACTATCTTCTTAACATCACATAGCTTCATCTGCAATGCCTCGAGAATGCCATCTAACCATCGCGTTCGCTGCCTACCCCTTCTCCGGCGACCCTCAACCTTTCCCAACATCAAATCTTTCTCCAGCGACTCCTCTCTTCTCATCAGATGACCAAAGTAGCTGAGTTTTAACTTTAGAATTTGACCCTCCAATGAGCAGTCAGGGTTTATGGTCGACAATATCGACTGATTTGATCTTCTGGCAGTCCAAGGAACTCTTAAGAGTCTTCGCCAGCACCACAATTCAAACGCGTCAATTCTTCGGCGGTCAGCCTTTTTCACAGTCCAACTCTCGCATCCATACATCACAACTGGAAAGACCATAGCACGGGTTATACAGATCTTGGTTGGCAGACTAATGTCTCTGCTCTTTACTAGGCGGTCAAGGCTAACCATTGCTCTCTTTCCCAGAAGCAGGCGTCTCCTAATTTCATGGCTGCAGTCTCCTTCCGAGGTAATCTTGGCGCCCAAGAACAGAAAATCTGTCACAGCTTCCACTTCTTGTCCATTGATGCTCCAGGACTTGATAGGGCAAGACGCCATGATCTTCGTCTTTTTAATGTTCAGTTTAAGCCCAAACTTCTCACTCTCTTCTTGTACGCGCATCAGAAGTATCTTGAGTTCCACTTCACTTTCTGCCATTAAAGTGGTATCATCCGCATATCTAAGGTTGTTGATACGTTTTCCAGCAATCTTCACTCCAGCTGAAGACTCGTCCAGACCGGCCTTCCTCATGATGCACTCTGCATATAGGTTAAATAGGCAGGGCGACAGTATGCAGCCTTGCCTCACCCCTTTCTCAATCGGAAACCAATCAGTAAGACCATGCCCAGTTCTGACTGTGGCTCTTGCCCTTCATAAAGGTTCCTGAGGAGACAGATGAGGTGTATTGGAACTCGCATCTCTTGGAGAGCTTGACACAATCTGCTGTGATCTACGCAGTCAAACGCTTTCGCATAATCAATAAAGCAGAAGTAAATGGGTTTCTGGAACTCTCTTGCTTTTTCCATGATCCAGCGAAGGTTGGCAATTTGGTCTCTAGTTCCTCTGCCCTTGCGAAACCCAGCTTGCACGTCCGGAAGCTCCCGATCCACATACTGCTGCAGCCTACCTTGCAGGATTTTTAACATCACCTTGCTAGCATGCGAAATAAGCGCGATCGTTCGGTAGTTTGAACAATCTTTGGCACTGCCTTTCTTTGGAATGGGGATGTGAACTGACCTCCTCCAATCCTGTGGCCACTGCAGGGTTGTCCAAATCTTTTGACATAATGTATGCAGAATGTTAACAGCGTCGTAGTTGAGGTTTTGAAGCAACTCAGCTGGAATACCATCAATTCCGCTAGCTTTGTTCTTAGCAAGGCTGGCTAAGGCCCATTCAACTTCACTCTTCAGGATGCCCGGCTCGAGATCAGGGGCCGTATTACAGACGGCTCACACTCACAATCACACTCACACTCACAATCTTCCTATTGGCCAGCGGCAAAACGGTGGGAGTGGCCGTCCTTTACATCATCGACGTCTGCTGTGCACGTCATGAACACACTTGAAGTGGTGACGTCGACTACGGGCCAATTGTGAGCGGGGGATGTGAGCGACGCGAGCCGCTCACAACTCGTTTGTGAGCGCGCTCACAAAGGAAAAATGGCGGCGGTCTATGCGGCGGCCGGCGTTCTCGTCAGGCGGTAGCGGCGGCGCCCCGACGCGATCATCGGCAAAGGACGGTGTACGAAGACTGTTTGACGTGCCGGGCGAGATGTTTCGACGCATGTTGCTACTCGAGAAGGATATAGGACAGTGACTGTGCGACGCGACGAACTGAGGTGTGTGCGGCCGAGTGCGCTCTCTGTGTGGCGGCAGATAATGTGTGCACTGAGCTTTTTCCGAGCTCCTAGTGGCTTCCAAACCGCTACTGGCAACGAGGCGAACATCGGCCTCGCGCAGCCGACACTTCAAAAGCGTTTGCGGCATGCAGCAAGGCGGCGGCGAAGAAAGGCTTCCTTCGTCACGGCAGCATACCGGGCGTCGTCGGGTTTGTCGACGGCCCATCGGGCGTCTACGAGTAGCCTTGTGATGTCCCTGTTTTCAGATATGAGATGCCGACATGATTTGGGCCATGAACCTCCCTACGTGGTATCTTGGCATGATGCTTTCTTCTGGCGGCCTTCTCGGCTGCACACAGGCATGACACAGGCCGAGGAAGGCCTTCTGCGAGGCGTCGAATTCACGACAGTGAGCCGTGCTGCTCTTTGCAAGATAAGTTACGGTAGGCTCCACATGCCTCACATGTATTGCCGTTCTTGGGCTTTTATAAAAGCTGGAACGTAAGACACGTCGTACATTTTTGAAATGCCTACGTAAGAAACGAATATGGGAATGCGTGTGTTTGATGCCTGTATTGAGTAGGAATGGGGCACCATTTATACCGATATGAAGTGCAAGGCTGTCCTTACAGCAGTGTTGCTGAAACTTTCAATCATTCATTGTCTGCACTCCCATGAATGTCATCGTCAGCAAGACCTGGCAATGAGCTACTTGATGCGACTCTTCCATTGTGTCAGTTTATGAGGCTGTTGAGGTCGACAACGACGAAGAATGTGCTTAACAGCGTGCCATTTTCGGTTATGCTGGTGAAAGGGGCACCTGTTGGAGACATGGCTGCCAGTGTCATGGCATCCCGGTCCGGACTCTCCATAACGGCTATAGAACAAGGCATACACCTCCACAAGGTTAATGGTGGATAACTGCGTAGGCGTGCTGAAGAGCCGCTTCCAGTGCTTGCAAAAATACTAGGCGCTCCTCTACCAGCCAGAGCGTGTAACATGTGCCGTGTTGCATAACTTCTTTGGATGTCTTCCTGCCTGCAGACGAGGAGGGTGCTGCTGGCTTGGACAAGAAAGGGTCACATCTGTGTACCGGCTACTTGGAAGTGGGATCACTATTGCCATGCATACCTCTAAGGAAAAGCCATACAGAATCATGTTAGCCTGTTCCACAGAACCTGCCACCAGAGCTGGCTGGCACAGCTGCCCATGGTACGGCAACAGCTGCGGCGTCAATGCCAGCACAACAATCGGCTATGATATACCACACGTAGCTGACCAACTCATCGCAGGCAGCCAAGTGCAGTGCCTTCTCGTTTCATGTCTGTGCCAGAAACCTTTGTGATAATGATGAATCTTCTCGAACCTCATCTGTCAAGTCAAATTTGTCTTCGTCCCCCCCCCCCATTCACTGTTGCTTGCAACCGTGCATGTTGGTGTTTGTGTGTGTGCCTGTGTTTGAGTACATAATTAAAGTGTTTCACAACGAGGCAGCAATTGTGATGCCTATCGGAATGGGAAAGTCTCACAGAAGTTTTTTAGAAGCACGTGTATAAACTGTGCCCCTTTATTTTCCTGCAGCGTTTCACACGCTTGAATATGCAGCAGCGAAACCAACTGCCTGCAATAGTACAGGCAGTTATTTGCACGTGCTGCACGATTGTGCTACACAGAGAAGACATACACGAATAATTTTTTAGAGCCTGTAAGCTGGCACTGTACTCATCGCAGGTCTGACACACTTCAGAAACAAGAAATGAAAGTATTGTGCATAAAACTGCGACTCAGAGGCATGACACAAAATAATAGTTGCTTAATGATTACAGGCGTGCATAGTAGTTGTCATAGGTTTGGCACATTTCAGAAGCAGGAAACAAAGTATGGCTCTTAACAGTGCAGAAACATGACACAAGTAGTGCTATGTACAATGTTTGCATAAGGTAGTCGCCATTAGTGAACCTTCCAGGACTACAGGCCTGTATATACTGTTAGGACGCACAGAAAGCATTTGCTTAATGCTAAACAGTGTAAAGCTGACAAATTGAATGCATAATATTGCGAGTTTTAGTGCTCACAGTGATTGTAGCGTACGCAGAAAAACATCACATATGCATCAAGCAAATGGTGTGTGGGCAGAAGGTATCGCTCAAAAACAAAGCAACTCAGTCATGAGAACAAAGAAAAAAAAATACAGAGCACACTACAATGAAAGCTACATCGAAAGCCTTCTCGCGGTGGCACTGCAGTGAATGAAGGCTTCGCGTTCAGTCACGGCAGGGGTGGAAGCATTCCCATGATCATGTTCTTTCCTAAACTATCCAGCTACATACAAACAGATGATCATGCAAGGACAGAGCTTCATTTTGGCCTACACTACATGCTTCACAGTCGTTTTGTATTTCCTAAAGAGAAACAAATAGAACCACGGAGCCTGCACGTTGCACTTTCAGCACTTTTCTCATCGATACTAGTAGGCGCCGACCGAAAACACCTTCGCAAGTTGTCTTTGTCTATTTCCGTGTCAAGCGCTCCATGAAATTTTATCGCTGCAGGCCCTCAACTTCGACTGCATTCTATTAGATTTTCAGCATGCTCACGGCACTTGCACGGCACTTCGATTACCGACGACGCTAAAAAAAGCAGCACCTTCTCGGGGAATCAGCTGTTTCCTTGCAGGCCGCCATGTGCACGCCATGACGCCGCCCGCGCACCCTCGCGGCAACAAAAGTTACCTAATAGCAAGTATAACTACAAAACTAA
>JAJIZL010015672.1:0-16360 GCA_023969395.1 Amblyomma maculatum | reverse complement strand
CCGCCGCTCAGGGTAGCGGAGCGGCTGCGGGGCCGCACAGGGGCGCTGTTATCTCGCGCCGCTCGCTGGCAGCCAGAGTGCCCCGAGTGACGACAAACTTCGCCCTCACCCTCACGCGGGGCTTGTCGCGCGTATTAAATATCTAGTGTTGCGTTCAGCTGCTCTGCTGTTGACAGTCCCGACGAAGGGGAGCGCGCATCGCCTAATCATCGAGCACATCGGGCTGTGGCAGATCAGTTGGACAGCCGCAGTCCGTAAACCGCGATTGTGTGAAGAAACGAGTCGGAATATTGTTTCTCGTTGTCCTTTTATATTGCCCTCATGTAAGATGTTATTGCTAATCCCCTGCATCCACCATAGCCGGATTTTAGACAAAGCTGTCAAAGACGCCGCATCGGCAGCCACCGTGACGGGCGCTTTTTCAAGACAGTGAGATAACAGAGACGGCGAACTTCTCTGTGGGCGCTGCTTCTCTTTCGAAGCTGTCGTATTGCCACTGTCTTCGCAATAAGCTTGATATTCTGTTCAGCAAAACATCTGCCAATTTTTTCTTTAATTGGGGTCTACGATACGTAGTCTTTCACGATAATTTCTTTACAATAGTTCAGTCCCAAAGAGATTCTTAGGAAGACGAATCACAAAAATTATTGCCAGTGGTGAAATTTATTTGCAAAAGCAGATTAAAAATCTCATTGGAATTCTTCAGAGTTACCTTAGTGAGGCGAAAAGTTGCCGTCTGCCGCGATGACTTAGTCGTTTTGGCATAGAGTCATATAGTGCCGCCACTAGGTCTGGACGTCGGCGCAGGGCTTCCCATTCCTCTTTGACGTCCTGCCAGAGCTAGTCAGCTGTGCCACCACAAAGGTGCCGTGAGGAAAGTTCCTTCTTCCTGACTCCCCAGATGTTTTCGATGGGGTTGAGGTCAGCCCCGTTAGGCGGCCACGGGAGCTGACTCACGGCGCAGCGCTCAAGAAGGTCGCTTACAACACGCGCCTTGTGTTCGGGGCTGCGGTCGTGCTGGAACACGTAGCAACCAGGCCCATCCAGGACGTAGGGAACTATGTGATCGGTAAGGATATCGCAGTACCTCGGTCTGATGTTCACGTCCTCAGTCCGCACGAGTGTGCCGACGGCGTCCTTACTAATGGTGCCCCAAACACTGACTAAGCAGTGGCCACTGCCGTGCACGCTGTAGGCGTACCCAGGGAGATACTTGAGCATAAGAGAGCAAACGTTGTGTCAGCAAACATTATCTTATGTCGGGTTCCGAACTTAAACCTGTTTCGCTTCAGAATAATAAAGCTTATTGCTAAAACATAACAAATCCAACATTCTGTTCAAGCTTCTAGGCGACAAAAGAAAATAATCAGCTTCGTTTTCGATGTTGTATCTATGTCGAATCAAACAGAAGCGGGAGAAGCGAGGCGGCAATACATTTTCAAGACTACGATTTGTTTCAAACCATAGTTCGCTTTTGGCACTTACAAGTTAGTCCAACCTTAGCCGCGTTTTTCGCTCGCTCTAAGAATGACAGATCATGCCTGCGGTTAAACTACTGCCACACAAGCTACTGTCGGTCCCAGCGTGTGCACAACGTGGACGCCTCCGTGAAAATCGCCTCCCGCTGCTCCTCTGTACACCACTGCTCGAAAGCTCCGGAGAAGTCGAGTCGCTCTTCCCTCTCGTTTGTTGTGAGGTGCGTCCTTTGAGCAGTCACTCAGTTCATTACACTCATCTCTTGCTACCAGCACTTGATGGTTTCGCTGGAGAAACTGAGGCCAAGTGCGTCGCGAACCTCCCTGGCGTTCAAGAAGGGATCTTCAAGCACGGCAGCAACAATTAATTATCCTGTTAAGGTATTGTGCTCCTTGGGCGCCCGCTGTACTCAGCATCGAAAATTTCGCCATCTTCGTCCGCATATACTCCAATAATACGGCTCACCTCTGTTCTCGCCCTTGAGATGCGGCGACAGACTTCACGCTGCGGGACATCTTTGATGCAGAGTCGTTCATTGGGCCTTCTCTCCTCGATTGGAGCCCTAGGTAGCATTATTGCGAAGTGCCAAACCCAATGCGATCATTGTCGGTTTTATACATTCTGCGCTTTCCCGTTATCCAATGGTGAACCTTGATTGGATGTTTGTATTTTACTTTTATCAACGTTAGAGGCCAGAGCTTTTGCAGTGCGCGGTGCTATCCTGATAACATTCTGTCTAGCCATTGGTCACTGAGGACCACTGAACCTATAAACCCGAGAACGGTTGCATCGGCTTCGGTATTTCGCAAGAATGCCACCAAGGATTCCAATCGAGGAAAGAAGGCGGATCGTGCGACTGGGCATGGAAGGCGTCCCTCAGCGTGAAATCTGTCGCCGTACCGGAAGGACAAGAACAGCGGTGAGCCGTATTCTTAGAGCATACAGGGACGAACACGGCAGAATGTCCGATGCTGAGCGCAGTAGACGGCCAAGGAGTACTACGCTTGAAGAAGATGAGTTAATCTTTGCTGCAGTAGCTGTAGACCCCTTCTTGAACGCCCGGGAGGTTCGTGACGAACTTGGGATGAGCTGCTCCTACGACACTATTAGATCAAGGTGGCGAGAAGCAGGTCTAATGAACTGCGTTGCAGCTCAAAAGCCGCACCTCACAAGAAACGAAAGGGAGGAGAGACTCGGTTTTGCCAGAGCCTTCCAGCAGTGGTCTCCAGAGGAGTGGCGGGAAGTGATTTTCTCGGATGAGTCCACATTCTGCACACGCTGGGACCAGCAGCAACGTGTGTGGCGCCCGCTCAACAGCAGGTATGACCTGTAATTCTTACAGCTAATGAAGTATGCTTTGCAACACATCGTAGTATTGAGAATATAGTGCAGCCTCGTTTTTCCCTTCTGTTTGATTTGACGTAAATTCAGTACCGAATACGAAGTCTGTTATTCTCTCCTGCCGAACAGAAGCTTCAGCAGAGTGTTGGATTTGTTATGTTAGCGCTACTTGAATTACGTTTGGGAGACGACATATTGTCACGTGCCTTCGTAGAACGTCGACGGAAGATGAAAAAGAGCGGTTGGGTAGATCGGTGAAGAAGAAGAAAGAGCAAGGGCAGAGGAACGTTTGTACGCTTCGCCGCAGTCCTCTTTGTACCGATCCCTGTAAATAAACCCCCCTTGCGTACAAAGTACGTAACATCTTGGTGAGAGGTGCTTGGGTAGCGACCACGGAGCGTTTCATCTACCGAAGAAGCCGTAGACTTGCTGGCCTACCACCAATGTCATCAGACATGGCTGAAGACGGCAGTACCGAGCAGCCAGGACCATCCACGGCGAACAACTGGCCCCATTATCGAGAGCCGTGTACTTTTTCCGGAAAACCTGAGGAGGACGTTGATGAGTGGTTGAAGCACTACGAAAGAGTGAGTAAATACAATCACTGGACCGCCGCTACTATGCTGGCTAATGTGGTGTTCTTCCTTGCCGCCACTGCCTTCGACTGGTTCGATAATCACGAGGATTCATTAAGTACATGGGCTATCTTTACCAGCGAAATCAAGAAAAATTTTGGAGATGAACCTGCAAAGAAGAAGCGCGCTGAACAAACTTTGTTTAACCGGGCACAAGTACCCGGAGAAACTTGTACTGCATATATCGAAGCCATCTTACAGCTATGAAGACTCGTCAACACCACTATGCTTGAAGAAGACAAAGTCGGTCACCTCCTGAAAGGATTAGCGGAAGACGTTTATAATTTTCTTATTAGCAAAGAGAACCTGAGCACCACCGCTGATGTTATAAAGCATTGTAGAACATTTGAGGCTCTCAAGCTGCGACGAATTACACCTAAATTCGGAAGACTGGCCAATGTCACCTCTGTAGCCAGTGTTGAAGCCTGTCCTTCAGTTTCCATGGCTGATATGATAATAGAGATTGTACGCGAGGAATTGTCAAGATCTAGGGACGCCATCTGTAGTGAAGAATATGTGCGGCAGAGTTGTGCACTGCAGGCAAATGTTGCCGCCCTGTCCACTCCGTGGGTTCAACCTAGCGGCGCTTCGCATATGGACGATCAGCGCAGCTATACTCAACGTGATGACCACCAGCCGATGGAAAAGAGGCCCGCCTACTCTGAAAATGTGGTTCGTCAGCAGCGAGAGCCTCGCTACAACCAACGTCGCGACTTTGTTAGTGAGGACTCTTATGCTGATCGCTGGCGCCCTCAACCTGTGTGCTACAGGTGTGGCATTGCGGGGCATATCGCTAGATACTGCCGCCATCGTTTTCCAACTGTACAAGATTACCGACCCCACGCGAACATTCACGGACGGCTGCACACCGAACAACAATGATCCCCGACTATGCCTGCTGGGGACTCACACCATTCTACACATTTGTGGAATTCATCTCCTGCATCTGATCGTAGTGTGACGCCGCCACCCCAGCGGCCGCGCAGGTCACCTTCCCCTCGACGTCGTTCTACCCCTCCGCCTCCGGGAAACTAGGGGGCGCGGCCGATGGAGGTGAGGCCGCCGGCGAGTCGATGACGTCCATACCTCTGCCCGTGTTTATGTTAAAGAACAAATTGAAAATGTTTGTTGATGGTGTGAAAACAATGGCTCTTGTGGACACTGGTGCCACAGTATCTGTTATGAGTTTGAGTTTTAAGAACCGTTTAGGTAGAAAAATAATGTTCAGTGGTGATCGTGCAGTGTTATTCCGTGGTGTCGGTGGTGAACCTTTAGTTCCTCTTGTTGTGAGTGCTTCGGATGTTGTTATTGGCGGCCTGAAGTTTAGAGTAGAATTTGCAGTACTGCCTCGGTCTACGCATGATGTGATTCTTGGGATTGATTTTCTGCAAGAGTGTGGTGCAACTTTAGACTGTGGTACGGGAGAGATTGCTTTGAATCCTTCACTACTTTCGGTTCTTGTGGATGACTCGACACCTGAATTTGGAGCATTTGCTGTGGAAGAAGACACAATTGTGCCAGCGTTATCTGCAGCATTCGTGCGGGTTTTCTCTATTCGGAACCAGTGCGAATCTTTTGAGGCTATAGTAGAACCTACGAGATTCACCTGCTCTAAGAAGAGTATCCTTGTGCCTCGTTGCGTCATTCCCGTGACTAAAGGCCGCACTGAGCTATGGACAGTGAACCACTCCGAAGAGCCAACTGTGTTACCTCGGGGCCTAAAACTCGCCCGTTTCGAGGAAGTCATATCCGGTTCCGTCGCGGCGTTAAACAGCTCTGTCACTGAGCAGCAGGTGCGACCAGGCATGGAGACCCAAGTTACGGCTATGATTAGTAAGTCTCTTTCTACAACTGAGCGTCGTATTCTAGTGGAACTACTACTGAAACACGTGACAGTGTTCGACTTTGCCAAGGATGACTCAATGCCACTGCCTACCAGTCGTATTCATCACACGATCAACACAGGGTCCGCCCCTCCAATACGTCAGAAGCCCTATCGGGTCTCAGCAACTGAACATAAGATAATAGATGAGCAAGTTCAAGACATGCTAAAGCGCGGCATTATTCGAGAGTCCTGTAGTCCTTGGGCAGCTCCAGTTATCCTTGTTAAAAAGAAAGATGGCACATGGAGGTTTTGTGTTGACTACCGCCGTTTAAATTCAGTCACGAAGAAAGATGTCTACCCGCTTCCACGTATAGATGACGCAATTGACTGTCTGCACTCAGCTTCATACTTTTCCTCTATTGACTTGAGATCCGGTTACTGGCAAATCCCCATGCACATTGCAGATAAAGAAAAAACGGCATTCGTAACACCAGACGGACTTTATGAATTTAACGTTATGCCTTTTGGATTATGTAATGCACCTGCCACATTCGAGCGGTTCATGGATACAATTCTACGTGGACTAAAGTGGCAAATTTGTTTATGTTATTTGGACGACGTAGTAATTTTTGGCAAAACATTTAGTGAGCACAACAGCCGTCTGGATATCGTACTTAATTGCAAGGAACGAGCTGGTCTTGTACTGAATGCAAAGAAATGTCATTTTTGCGATCGTGAAACAATTGTCCTCGGTCACTTAGTTGACAAAGAAGGTGTTCGACCAGATCCCAAGAAAATTGAAGCCGTCAAAAGTTTTAGCGTGCCCAAATCAGTAAAAGAGCTGCAGAGTTTTTTGGGGCTATGCTCGTACTTTCGACGCTTTATACCAAGGTTTGCAGACATCGGTCACCCACTTACGAATCTACTGCATAAAGATACACCATTCAATTGGACCAGCGAATGTGACTCAGCTTTCCGTCATCTGAAGTTTCTTTTGACCTCGGGCCCAATCCTCCGCCACTTCTGCCCATCAGCTCCAATTGAAGTACACACTGACGCAAGTGGTATCGGTATCGGCGCTGTACTTATACAACGCCATGGACGCGATCAGCACGTGATAGCGTATGCCAGCCGCTCGTTGAGTAAATGTGAAAGAAATTACACGGTTACGGAGCAAGAATGTCTAGCCGTTGTTTTCGCTGTACAGCGCTTTCGTTCCTATCTGTACGGGAATGCTTTCACGATTGTGACCGACCACCATTCCCTTTGCTGGCTCGTGAGTCTTCGTGACCCCTGTGGGCGGCTCGCTCGATGGGCTTTACGCCTACAAGAGTTTAATTTAGTGTGGTGCATAAAAGCGGCCATAAACACTCAGATGCTGACTGTCTTTCGCGTTTGCCGTTCCAAACGACTGTTAATGTCTCAGACAATTTCGATGAATATTTGGCTCCAATTGCACAAACCGTCCCCGATCTCCGAGTTTTCCGAACCGAGCAACGCAAAGACAAAACATTAACTTCACTGTTTGATTCCGCCAACGATCCTATGAAGAACACATTTAGCATTCGCGAAGGAGTGCTTTACAAGAAAACTTTCGCCTCTGGGGGAGCACGTATGCTTCTTGTAGTTCCGGAAAGCCTACGTATCACAATTCTAGAAATGACGCATGATGACGCCACGTCTGGTAACCTGGGAGTGGCCCGAACACCACCGCACACAGCAGCGATTTTACTGGCCGAAGATGCGTTCAACGATCAAGCGATATGTAGCCAGCTGTGTGCAATGTCAGCGCTTTAAGCTGTCGACTTCAAGCCCACATGGAAAACTGCAGCCAGTCACACCTCCAACAGCCCCGTTTGAGCAAGTTGGCATTGACCTTCTTGGACCTTTTCCACGGTCCTCTAAAGGAAACCGATGGATTCTTGTGTGCGTTGATTATTTAACCCGCTACTGTGAGACAGCCGCGATACCATCCGCTACTGCGTCTGAAGTATCAAATTTCTTACTTCGAGTCGTCATTCTTGCGCACGGCCCTCCTGCAGTCAACATTAGTGACCGTGGACGCCAATTCACAGCGGACATTGTCGAAGAACTTCTTCGCCTCAGCGCCTGCAGGTTTCGCCACTCCACGCCATATCATCCCCAAATAACGGTGTGGTAGAACGAGATAATAGGAGGCTTACCACCATGTTGGCTATGTACGTCGCTGCAGACCATAAGGACTGGGATGGCGTTCTACCGTTCATTACGCATGCATATAACACAGCGCAACATGAGACAACAGGCTACAGTCCCTTCTACCTCTCTATGCTCGCACGCCTCGCTGTGCCCTCGACACCATACTGCCATTTTTCATTCATGACGAACCTTCTCTTGCTACCACGCTCTGCAGAGCTGAATAAGCCCGCCAGCTGGCCAGAGTTCGAATTTTATCTTCACAAGAACTTTCTAAGAACCGCTACGACGCCCGACACCAACAAGTTTCCTATGCTCCTGGAGACTATGTGTGGTTGTGGACACCTCTCCGTAAGCGTGGTCTTTGTCAAAAACTGCTTTCACACTACACCGGACCGTTTGTTGTGTTAGAACGCATCAATGACCCGAATTACGTCATAGCACGCATAACGGCGAATGGTCGACGGTCACGGCAGTCGCAGGTGGTGCATGTAGCCCGCCTCAAGCGATTTCATTCCAGAGGATCTCTGTAACTCGCTCGACAAGCTTCGTCTGCGAGGAGGGAAATGACACGTGCCTTCGTAGAACGTCGACGGAAGATGAAAAAGAGCGGTCGGGTAGATCGGTGAAGAAGAAGAAAGAGCAAGGGCAGAGGAACGTTTGTACGCTTCGCCGCAGTCCTCTTTGTACCGATCCCTGTAAATAAACCCCCCTTGCGTACAAAGTACGTAACAATATGCTAATATTAGTTGGAACAGCTTTGCTATCCTATGCCCGGTATCTCCCTGACAACACTCGCAACGTGCTCAGCAGTGGCCGGTGTTCAGTCAGCGTCTGGGGCGCCATCAGTAGGGACGGCCTCGGCCCACTCGTGCGGATCGAGGGCTCTTTCACAGGGCCAAGGTACTGCTAGGTCCTTACCGGTCACATGATTCCCTACGCCCTGGACGGACCGTTCCCGGATGGCTGCTACGTGTTCCAGCACGACCGCAGCCCCTTGCACAAGGCGCGTGCTGTAAGCGACCTTCTTGAGCGCTGCGCTGTGCGTCAGCTCCCGTGGCCACCTAACGGGGCTGACCGCAACCCCATTGAAAACATCTGGGGACTCATGAAGAAGGAACTTTCCTCACGGCGCCTTTGTGGTGGCACAGCTGACCAGCTCTGGCATGCCGTCAAAGAGGAATGGGAAGCCCTGCGCCGACGTCCAGACATATACGACTCTATGCAAAGACGACTAAGTCAAGTCATTGCGGCAGACGGCAACTTTTCGTCTCACTAAGGTAACTCTGAAGAATGCCAATGAGATTTTTAATCTGCTTTCGCAAATAAATTTTATCACTGCCAATAATTTTTGTGATTCGTCTTCCTAAGAATCTCCTCGGGACTGAACCATTGTAAAGAAATTATAGTCAAAGACAACGTACCGTAGACCCCAATTAAAACAAATTGCAGATGTTTTGCTCAGCAGAATATAAAGCTTATTGCGAAGACAGTGCAAATACAACAGCTTCGAAAGAGAAGCAGCGCCCGCAGGGAAGTTCGCCGTCTCTGTTATCTCACTGGCGTGAAAAAGCGCCCGTCACTGTGGCTGCCGATGCGGCGTCTTGGACCGCGTTGCCTAAAATCCGGCTATGGTGGATGCAGGGGATTAGCAGTAACATCTAACATGAGGGCAATATAAAAGAACAGCCCAAAACAAAACTCCGACTCCGATAGGCGATGTGCGCTCCCCTTCGTTGGGACCGTCAACAGCAGCGCAGCTGAACGAAACACTAGATATTTATCAAGCGCGACAAGCCCCCGCGCGAGGGCGAGGGCGAATTTTGTCGTCACTCGGGGCACTCTGGCTGCCAGCGAGCGGCGCGAGATAACAGCGCCCCTGTGCGGCCCCGTAGCCGCTCCGCTACCCTGAGTGGTGGTCCATTTTATTTTCCGGCCGATAGTACCTAACAGCCCCGGATTGAGTGACAAACTGTTACTGTGCTCCCCATCCATTTTATCTTCCCTTCTTTAATGACCTTATCAATTTCCCCCAGTGTGGGGTAGCAAACCGGAGGCTCTTCTGGTTAACATCCCTGTCTTCTCTCGTCATCTTTATCTATTCATCTATCTTCAAAGTTCGTAATTCAATGTTGCCGTGAAGTATGGACGAATAGCAGGTCGCTGCCGTTTTTGATGCTAATTTGTTTTTAATAGTTTATTAAACACTCATTTTATTGAGGTAGCGCTTTAAAGGTCTTAGTAAGTACTTTGAAGCCCTTGAGAACTGAAACAGATGTAGAAGAGTCGGTTTAGTGAATAGGATGAAAAGTGCGTTTCACCGCAACCATAACGTCCTTAATGGTACAATATTGAGTTGGGAATTCAAGGTATATAATGTATTGCTGTAATGATATTTTTTCTTTCGTTTATATCCCATGTAGCTTCAATGCAGGATTAGGAATATACATAATTTTGAAATCTGGTGTGTAGGTGGGTGGCAGCTATCCAAGTCGTGGTACCCCATTTAGGTCGTTTACTGAAATCAGCCAGCGGTTTGAACCGCGTATGTTCGATCAGTGCTGTATGCCTCCGAATCCTGATTTCCCTAACTCTGAAGACGGGCATCCTCGCAGTTGCTTTATATTTTAAAATATGAGGAAGTTTCTATCGTGCGAAATATGGCCACAATAGGTCTCAAAAATTGCTCTGTAATTTTCTTTACACTCCGAGCGAGGTAGTTGTGGATATCCTAAATTTTCAGTTCGTTTCGATCTTGAAGGATCTGATTTAATGGATTGCATTTTAGACAGACAGCTTGTGGTACAGTCTGTGACCCGCTAGTGGGGTTGGATGTATTATTTGAATTGCTAATCCCTTTGTAGATAGTATGATGAGCATTGTGTATAGCTGGTGCTTTTGCCCAGCTGTCTTGTAGGTTTACCTCGATGGAGTAGGGGTTTTGTTGGTAGACGAGGTATTAGTGGGAAGTTTCCAGCCTGCGGTAGAGGCGGTAAAAGGCAATTGTGTTTTCAGAGCCTACTATGCAGAATAATAGAGCGGAACGTTGATAAACTTGGTTGAAGATCTTGCAAAAACCAGCAGAGCAGCCAAAAAAAAAAAAAAGAGATGTCCTTCGTGTGCTTTTCCTGTTTTGTTGCCTGCTCTGCTGCCTTTTTGCTACTATGTACATACCTTAGCTGTTCAGTTCAGTCGTTCAGTCGTGTCCGACTCTTCGTGACCCTATGGACCATGTCACGCCATGCTTTCCGGTCTTTCACCATCTTCCTAACATCACATAACTTCATCTGCAGTGCCTCGAGGATGCCATCTAACCATCGCGTTCGCTGCCTACCCCTTCTCCGGCGACTCTCAACCTTTCCCAACATCAAATCTTTCTCCAGCGACTCCTCTCTTCTCATCAGATGGCCAAAGTAGCTGAGCTTTAACTTTAGAATTTGACCCTTCAATGAGCAGTCAGCGTTTATGGTCGACAATATCGACTGATTTGATCTTCTGGCAGTCCAAAGAACTCTCAAGAGTCTTCGCCAGCACCACAATTCAAATGCGTCAATTCTTCGGCGGTCAGCCTTTTTCACAGTCCAACTCTCGCATCCATACATCACAACTGGAAAGACCATAGCACGAGTTATACGGATCTTGGTTGGCAGACTAATGTCTCTGCTCTTTACTAGGCGGTCAAGGCTAACCATTGCTCTCTTTCCCAGAAGCATGCGTCTCCTAATTTCATGCCTGCAGTCTCCTTCTGAGGTAATCTTGGAGCCCAAGAAGAGAAAATCTGTCACAGCTTCCACTTCTTGTCTATTGATGCCCCAGGACTTGATAGGGCAAGACGTCATGATCTTTGTCTTTTTAATGTTCAGTTTAAGCCCAAACTTCTCACTCTCTTCTTGTACGCGCATCAGAAGTCTCCTGAGTTCCACTTTACTTTCTGCCATTAAAGTGGTATCATCCGCATATCTAATGTTGTTGATACGTTTTCCAGCAAACCTTAGCTGTACTTTACGTTTATTTCGCTAGTTCTTTAGCATGTCCATTATCTTCTTGAATGACATGCTGAGTTAAAGTGAGAAAGTGGGAAGCGATAATACTTGTCCAGCTCCCCTTGTGTTAGCTCACTCCTGTAGCTCCTTGTTTTTAGTTATGGGGCTGTGGCAGACTAACATTTGAAGGTATCTACCTCGCAACGGGCCGTTTTGTGTGCTATGTGGTTGACTGATACCATGCTTTGGATACGAGTTTCGTCTCTGCGTCCGAATTTCGATTCATGGTGACTCAAGAGTCATAGCCCTCTTCGCGCTTCTTTTCCGCAACGACTGTATATAAACACCCAGTCTGTGGAGCCTATCAGATGGTCTCTGCCGCATACCAGGAGCTTTGATTGGCATTCGACTCCGTATATTGTAGTGCTTCCACAATCCTGCCTGCGGTTAGCCTATGTGCCCAATCGGTCGCAAGCAACTGCATTCCTTTATTAAAAGCAAATTTTACTCGCCAGCCCACGAGAATACTGTAATAGGAACGTTTTGGCATTTGAAGGGCTTTCTGCTAATTTTACTGCAATTCTCAAGTTTCCTCCTGAAATCACGGTGGTGGCGAGGGAGTGCAGGGCCTCGGCTATGTGAGACTTCAGAGGCGGTAACGTTCATTTGAAATACCTTTTAACACGCGCCATCAATTATGAGCCAAGCAACACACTGAAACCTCTTTATCAGATAAATATAACGATGGTGACAGATATGAATATCGTATTTCACCATTCTGCGTCTTTCCGCTAATCGCCGACAGAAGACATCCTCACACAACCGGAAGAAATCCCCTCATAGGCGTGCTACCAAATCTGGTCGTCCTCTTGCCATCCATGGCTTTCAACAGCCCCGTGACTCTATATTCCTTTCACATGGTGTTCGCTGAGGACATACGCCACGCGTGCAGAATCCAAGTGAGCAATTTCTGCACGAAAGCTTGCTTCAACCGACCTGCCGAAGTTGTTCCTTGTTTGATCTCGTGTATATACTCGCCTTAGTACCTCCGAAATTATGTCTTCAATGAACAGTTCCCGGGAGTATCGAGCGGCTGCATCATCTGTGAGACCTCCAGTAATTGATGGTCAAGACCTTTCCAGTGTCTGCCAGCTCAATATTCATGCGGTGTGTTAGGTGCCTTCTAAGGATTTCGAGAACAAGAAGGGCTTTGCAGCGTAGTCGGCCTCCTGATCGGTTTTACCAGGCTATATTCAGAAGCCAGTCTATGACTGATTCGCCGTGTACCTAACCTTTGAGCAAGATGCCTTTCTAAGGTCATTGAGTGAAAATCTCTGCGCGGGAGCCATGCGCGAGTTCTATGCACTTATGGGTCACTCGCAAATAGCGGACGTATGAGGAGGAAGATTTTGAATGAAAACAATTGATGGTAATAGTAAATAATAAAAGTTATATATAGACATCAATAGCGTTAATGACTAATGCTAATAATGAATCATTATTAAAGTTACTTAAAATGGCAAATATTTATGACTATGACTTGTAATGACTGCAACTGATTGGAATAGAGTAGAATGCTTAATGATGGGTGGTAATAACTACCTTGGCTAGGTACAACTTATCATTGCTGCTAATGACTACGAAATGACCAATATGTCAAGCAACGATTGTAATGATTGCACTGATCGGAAATGTGCAAAATGCTTAGCTATAAGTATTCATGACTACAACGATAGGCATGACTCATCATGAATAAGAAACGAAAAGTATGTAAAACGATGACTTAAAATACACAGCTGATTGGAAATGAGCGAAATGACTAGGCATGACTCATGACTACTATAGTGACTATTCAACGACCACTCTGTCAAACGATGACTTGTAATGACCTCAAATGACAGTGAGTAAAGATGTTTAGCCATGAGTGTTAATGACTACAATTGGTATGACTCGTCTGACAAAGAAAGTCCATTATCAGACGACAATTTAAAATGACTGCAGCTGATCGGACATGTATAAAATGCTTACCTGCGAGTGATAATTACTGCAATGTCTAGGCATGACTCATCATTACTACAGAACGACCAATATGTTAAATGACGACTTGAATGACCACAACGTAGTGTAAATAAGCAAATTACGTAGCAATGAAAGGCAAATGATAGGAAAGGAAGGTTAGGTTCTCCTCCTAGGAGACATCTAAGAGACCCTTAATTTTTTTCTTGAACCATTTAGGAGAGCTTCTCTTTGGCAGACTCACTCTAAAAGACACGGTATGGTGGAGGCTTCCTTTAATCAGCAGTGATGTAAAGTACCAATCTGCACCTCCGCAATTTGGCCACAGCAGTTTGCATGGAGACAATGTTTGTCCTTTTTCGCTTCCACCGTGTCAATTTCAGGGGCATGGAATCAAACTGAGCTCTTCAGCGTTGCTTATCTGAGAAATGCAATACTCGTGATACCGCTGAGGTGCCTTGACAATGTGCTGAAACTTCATTATTAAACCCTTTCTAGAGATCAGCCTTTCTAGGCTGATGGGGGGTCGGCTGGACATGACCGTCGTTTGAAGACAGAATAAAATAAAATGATTGATAGTGATAGCGATGAGTAGCGGTTATAATAGAGATGGTAGATGTTATAATGATTATAGACAACTAATGACTTGTAATGGACGATGCGTCTAACAAAAAAGTGTAATGGGTACAGTTGGTTAGAATTAATTAAATACCTAGTAATGAGTAGTAATGACTAAAATGACTACTAATGTCTAAAAATGAACAATATGTCTAACTACGACTTGTAACAACAACAATAGATCAGAAATAATAAAATGTTTATTAATGACTAGTAATGACTTTTAAAGAATACTTATGACTTGTAAATACTAATCACTTCACTTGTAGCCCTGGTAGAAAAAAATGAACAGATAGAGAGTAAGGTATATAAATTGTTACATTAGGCTGTGCACGCACTTATAAGCGCATAAGGAAAGAAGAAGACTCTCGTGAGTTTTAGAGAAGATGCCGTTCGAGCAGATTCGGCTGGTGCCTGCAGAAATCGTCTGTTGTTTGAAAGCCTTGTCTTCCGTGTCCGCCCTCTGCTCCAAGCTGAACTACCCCGCAACACCTTGGTGGAGGTACTTTCGATCCCCCTTGCCACAGCTCCTCGTATTTCCGGGCCAGATACCTGGATTTGCGCAGTGGACGCCATCTCCCCGAGCTCACCCCACCGACTGCCACAGTAAGCATGGCATCCCAGGACGCATCACCTGCTACGGAAACTCCAGCTGCCCCCATGGTTTTAACCGAAATCCGCCATCCGCCTATATTTAACGGCGAAGACAAGAAGGATGTTGAAGATTGGCTCGATGAATACGAAAGGTGCAGCAAGAATAACCGGTGGGATGCTATCGTAATGCTTGCAAACATAATCTTCTATCAAGAGGGAACGGCGAAGACCTGGTTTACCAACCCGGAACAGGAGATGCCTACGTGAGACATCCGCAAACAAAAACTGCAGGACATATTTGGCAAACCAATTGGACGAGACGAGCTCTGGCAGCCAAAAAAGACCTGGCTACTCGGGCTCAATCGTCAACCGAGTCATACCTCGCCTACATACAGGACGTTCTCACCCTGCGTCGAAAGGTGAATACCTCCATCACCGAAGATGATAAAGTGGGCCATATACTTAAGGGTATCGCTGATGACGAATTCAATAAACTCCTCTGCAAAGACTGCTCTACGGTGGACTCAGTCCTGCAAGTCTGTCGCCGTTTCGAACAGGCGAAGCAAGCAGCGCCGTATAGTCCATCGGTTTGAGCGACTTCCCAACACGGCGACTACATCCTTATGTGACGATTTGCCCACGTTAGAGCAGCCTTCAAATTAGAATAACCTTGTATTATAACGAGCACCCTCATTTCCCCTTCATTTATCTGCGTGTAGCTTACGGGGGTCTCGGTTCTGGCAGTCTTGGAGCCGTAGGTAGCGTAAGAGGGTTCTAGGACAGCTTTCGCCCTCGCTCTTAATCACGTTCTACGTGACGCTGGCGGTAACACAGGACGTTCCACGTCCCCCGCTATGGTTGAGGGTGGCGCTGGTGAACACTCTCAAGGTTCGTATACAGACAACATTAATACCCAAAAAAGTAGCTGGGGGGACAGCGGCCGATGTAGCTCAGTTGGAAGAGCACCGGACGTGATATTCGGAGGTCGTGGGTTCGGTCCCCACCATCGGCACATTGTTTTTTCTTCTACTTTGTGTTTAATTTCCTTCCCCTAAGCAGATTACATTACTAATTTCAGTGATTATACAAGTAACAATTAAACAAGGACATAAAATACAATTCCCAATGCTTTCCTTGGCCTCGCCGACTGTTAGCTTCTTTCCTTTATGTACTATAACAAACACCCTCATTTCCCCTTCATTTATCTGCGTGTAGCTTACGAGGGTCTCGGTTCTGGCCGTCTTGGAGCCGTAGGTAGTGTAAGAGGGTTCTAGCACAGCTTTTGTTCTCGCCCTTGATCACGTTCTACGTGACGCTGACGGTAACACAGGACGTTCCACGTCCCCCGCTATGGTTGAGGGTGGCGCTGGTGAACACTCTCAAGGTTCGTATACAGACAACATTACTAGCCAAGAAAGTAGCAGGGGGGACAGCGGCCGATGTAGCTCAGTTGGAAGAGCACCGGACGCGATATTCGGAGGTCGTGGGTTTCTGTCCCCACCATCGGCACGTTGTTTTTTCTTCTACTTTGTGTTTAATTATCCTTCCCCTAAGCAGATTACATTAATAATTTCAGTGATTATACAAGTAACAATTAAAAAAAAGACATCAAATTACAATTCCCAATGCTTTCCTTGGCCTCGCCGACTACTGGCTTCTTTCCTTCATGTATTATAACGAACACCCTCATTTCCCCT
>JAJIZL010015671.1:48023-58472 GCA_023969395.1 Amblyomma maculatum | reverse complement strand
ACAATTTTAAACAAGCAATGTATTTTAAACGAGTGAGAGCTACAGCTGATGTCCGGGATGGTCCTTGCGCTCTTTTTATTTGTGGAGGTTGAGAAACAAATATTTTTTTTTCTCCTCGCTTTCAAAAGTAATGACAGAAAAAGCGAACAATCTAAGCGGTTATCATAACCGCATGTCGAGCAGCTTCAAAAGCACATGCCTTGTTTTCGTGAAATATAGTATTGTTCGCAGTTTTTCTCGCCTCCCAGCTTTCTGACTTTTATTTGGTTGTTTATTTAGGTTTTTACTAAAAGCAGTATGTTATTCGATATTGTGTTTATAAAAAAGGAAGCTAAATTCTAGTAGAAAAAATTGGTAGCAAAAATTTTTAAAGTGTCACATATAAGCACAATAAATGTAACAACCGGAAACTGAGCAAAATATTCATGCTCCCAAAAGAAACAACCCTTTCCGTATTAATGACAGATTATGAAAAAATCGTACATATTAAAATATTTCTAAGGAAAGCCAATAAAATAAATAACCAGATAAGACAGTACGTTGTTAACATAGATCAGTATAAAATGTTAATAGGGTAACGTTTTTAGCTTCAATGCCGTTTCAACCGGGTAGCAAAAAAATATCCCGAATAGCAACATTCTTAAGAGATAAATTTACATGCCACTTAATTTCTTCCGGGAGCACGGCTTTTTGATTCAACTGAATTACCGTGATGTTGCATACTGCGAAATGCTAATCCCTTATGGTTTGGCCTAATCACGCATGAACGCCGATTAATGCCATCTGGTACCTGCCAGTTTTAGTACATAATTATCTGTTTACCAATTTATTCGTCTTGCACAGGCTACTACAGGAACCACTTGGTAAAATGATAAGAGGATAACTGCATAAAAAACAATATCGGTAGACGGCACCGTTGCCAATTATTGAAGTCAATCGTGTTATCGAAATACTTCAGTCCGAACCACAATGTTATTAGCAGTGCTCGTGTTGCCATTCCTCTTCTCTAAGTCCCGCTCTTCCAGCTAACAGTCAAACTTTCTTGAACTTCGCCTTTATTTGCGGGGTAGCTGGGGGTATTTTTACGAAAACATTGATCATTATGGTCCATCTTTTCATTCCGAGCAAAAACGTGGTTTGAAAGTTTTTCATTCGTTCGCAGCGAGTAGTTTAGACGCGTAGTAATAAGGTGGGATGCATTTCTTAAAGCCAACAACGCAAAACCACAAGTTTCGCGATGGTGCATCTACAAATGTAAATGATGTTACATTGCAACCTACGACAAGACACCAATGGCAGTCATATGCAACGTCTTGTTGAAAAATGCAACTCTACATAATTTGTGGGTTTGTTTTGCAGTAAAAACCTTTTTTCGACTTCATAATACGCATCACGATCGTCTCTTCTTTGTATGTGCGTTAGGATAATAAATATCACCAATTTGAGGCGAATCATTTTGTCTTGTGTTTTTCATACCCAGACATTGCAGTTTTAAGGGTTCTGAAGCTTTTCTTAGCAAAATCTTACTGACTCATTGTGGAAGAAATGAACGTCAGAAGTGTGATGAGTCGTGCTTGTTGGTCCATGATCATGTTAAAAACAATGCGAATGCAGAAAAAAAATGAGAAGGGTTCAAAGCTGCTGAACCGTTGTGGAGCGAAAGCATTAGCTGCGAGTGACCGAGCGTTCTTCTTCCTCTTCCTCTTCTTCTTCTCCTTCTTTGGCTTTTTCTTATTCGCCATCTTATTCTTCTTGTCCGCCTTTTTTTTTCTTCTTCGTCTTTTTGTTCTTCTTTGTCCTTTTTGTCTTCGTCTCCTCCTAGAATTAGGCGGATCGCACACCATGGTCCGCCTAATCCTCATTCTTCTCGATGTTTCACTCTCGGGGTCAGAATTCTAGGCAATTACCTGCCTAAGCAGACGCACTTCGGTACTTCTTACAGAGCTTGGCTTCCAGCAGTAAACTGCTGCTCCTCTCTCAATTCTTGAATATTTCCATTCTACGTGCATATTTAGTTTTAAGCACACTGTGCAGATTTTTCTGTCTTTTTCATTTATCATCATTTGCAGTTTTCCCCCAAAGTTACTTATTAGGAAAAAGTCATCAGCGCATCGCAGATTGCAAAAGTGCCTTCCATTACCTCGTTTTCCCCAAACATTCTTCATGGCCCGAATCCAAGCACCTGAATGCCCCCTGCAAACAGGCGATAAGTATAAATGAAGAGATCGTGTCCTTGCACACCTCCCTTCTTTATTGGGAACTTACTGTTTTTTTTTATTCGGCGGTGATCTATCGCTGCTGTGCTTTTGCTTCTTTCGGTATTGTCATAAATCGCCTTTTGACCCGCTAGTTTTGCAATGTCTCCATGACTATTGGGCTTTCAATCGATTAAAACTTTTACCACCTTTGAAAACTACGCAAAGGTCAATTATAATTAGTGCATTTCTATACAATTTGATTGGCATTCTCAGGTACCCCTTTGCTGGTTTCAGTATGCAGATCCGGGTTCGATCCTAGCCGCGGTAGCAGCCTTTCGATCTAGGCGGGATGAGGACTACCCTGTGCTGTGTGGTGTCGCTTGAAGGTAAAGAACCTCAGCGAGGGAGAGCATTGATGTCTGTGTCACTGAAATGAGGGCGCACCTAAATACTGGTTATGTGCAGTTTAATCGACATGTTTATCACATTTTACCTGGTGGGGAATCGCTTGGCATCGGAATTAAAACTGCAGCCTTTTTACAATATAGGCGGATGCCCTACGTGTAAGTCATCACTTGTTTCATGCCTCTAGTCAGCAGGCATCATATCAACATTCACAAGTTCGTTTTCCTGGGAATCCAGATGCCCACAAGTGCTGCTGATATATATGCCCCTGAGAGAAGATAATTTATATATGTTTACGGCAGCACATATGTTTACGGCAGCACATGGGAGGTGTGGTAGATAGAAGATGAGGAGTGCCGCCGACTTTCCTGTCTCGGAACTAGCGAAATTCGCATGGGATTGATGGATCCTTGCGAAGGGAGTGCGCGGGCATGGCTTTCTTTTTCTGCACAGGTCGACACACACGCTTTTCCCCCTTGCTTGATTTCACTTTAGTTATTGGTTGATTATTTGCGGTAGTGCGATACTGTTGAGCCCCATCGTGCACACATAACACCCACGGTACCCATAAACTTTACTTCGACTGCCTTGTCGCTAACCAGCAATGGGGGGGGGGGGGGTTGGACAGCTGCGAATGACACCTATGCATGTGTTGGATGACGATTCTACTCGACCGCAATTGATGGTTCACAAAATCTGCGCTAAAATACTATGCCATATCACTAGCATACTGCAACGCAATTCGTGCTGCTCTTGTGGGACATTCTGGGAGCGCCAAGTTCTTAACCAGACTGCTCTTCACTGCTCAAGATGGTCAGTATTTCCTCGGGGCATATACATGGTGTCATAGATCAGGGCATATACCTGGTGTAATAGATAAGTGTAATTAATCTTTTAAAAAGCGGAAGGTGTACTTGTTCCGTGAACCCTATTGAGGCTTGTTGATATTATCACCGGCTACACTCAAGGAAGACTGAATAGTTTGGCTCACGGCAAAAGCTGCGGAGTGAAAGCGCACCAGCTCACTCCGCAGCGGAATGTTTTTTTCTGCCGAAATTTTGAGGATCATAGTCTGGAATATAATGCCTTCACTCAATTATTAACCTAATTATACTTCACAATCACGCTGCAATACAAATACAGTATGGCTACAACATGCGGCGCGCATGTTAACGGCTGAGCCACCTATTGGCAGTCCCGCAAGGCGAAGTCGGAGAGCTTTTGTTACGTCTCAAGGGCAGGGATGCATCCACAATTTGAGGTATTTTTTTTTTATTTTGAACTCGATATTCGCTCTCTCCTACGTCATCATCCGGTTCCTTTGTTCTGAGAAAAAAGGTTTTGGTGACCATGAATTATTTCACTCCGGCCGGGGTGGCGCAGTGGCTACGGCTCTCGACTACTGTTCCCAAGGACGCGGGATGGAATCCCGGCCTCGGCGGTAGCTTTTCGATGGAGGCGAAAAGCAAGGCGCCCGTGTGCTGTGCGTTGTCAGTGCACGTTAAAGAACCCCAGGTGGTTGAAATTTCCGGAGTCCTCCACTACGGCGTCTCTCATAGCCTAAGTTGCTTTGGGACGTCAAACCCCACAAACCAACCAACCAACCAATTATTTCACTCTTCGAGCACGTGTAATACCTGCCCGCCCCTCCCGGGTCTTAGAACCATTTGTAGTCGACGCGTACTGCATTGATTCCCGCCTGCTGCTTGCTCACTTTTGCACTGATGCAACCCCTCAATAAGGTGAACTGTGTTTTTACTTAATTCATTGCCAACCAGAAATCTTCATAAGCATTGTCTTTCAGCGGATCATTATGGCCGAATGTAGGGACGTTGTATGTACAATCTTCGATTTGAACCACTTATTAAGCTTAATTAAATGGCTAGCAACAGCTACTTAGTGGTATAGGATTAATCTAGGATTACAGCTATACTTGCACTCATCACGGACCCGGCACTAGATTCTCGTCTTTCCACAAAACCACGATAGAATAGAACATGCCCGCCCTAACATTCCATTTACCCCAACAAACCACTGCGGCCTCTTAATAAGGCGAATGCCTTTCTAGGCTACGACGGCGGATCCAGGCGTTTTGTCTTTCTTAGAAGCAAACGTGTAGTGGTCGAGGATAATGGGAGGATGCTGCAGAAAGAAATGTAATAGGATGTATAGTTAATTATAACCAAAAATGTAAAATCAATCAGACGTCGAAATAGCCATAGGACTAATGTCGACATCCAAGAAATGTGACGTCATGCCAACCGGAAGTGGATTTGTCTGACTTAGTGAGCCGAATGAATGCGTGATAGGGATCAGAAGTGTGTAACCAGTGTCAAAATCTCCAGCCGTTGAGATGTGTCCGCGAAATTCGACGAGTGACATACTGCGGCTTTCTTTTCCTGTAAACCAATTATACGCCTTCATCGAAACGCAGCCGCCGAGGTCGGGATCGAACCCTACTACTGTGCCGGAGTACCCGGGTTCGAACCCTACTTCGACGGCTGCGTTTCGATGGAGGCGAGACGAAGAGGCGTCCGTGTGCTGTGCGATGTGAGAGCACGTTAAAAGATCCCCAGGTGGTCGAAATTACTCCGTAGCCCTCCACTATGGCTCCTCTTTCTCTCTATCCACTTTCACCTTCCTCCCGTCCCTTACAGCGCGGTTCAGGTGTCCACAGAAACAAGTGTGACAGATATTGCACCTTTCCCTTCCTGTGAACCAATTATTTATTTATTTAATACCGGTGAAATTTGATGCGTTCAACGGAACGCTGGTTGTGTTTGACAAGGGCCGCGCAATGTACCGTGTGCAGCCGGAACTCTCAGGCTTTCGCATTTTTTCACCACTGTAGGTTTTCTACAGTGCTCTCGAAACTATTTTTTATACCCACTGGTTTCTTGAATAGCACACTTCCATAAAGTCCACAGCGGCTGTAAAGATACCTAAAAATTTTATTTTTCATTGTCAAGGCCTTTTAACTTCATACGATGTTTTTCAATACACAGACAATACAAATTTGAGACGTAAAACTCAGATTCACGTCGCTGGTATTACTGAAGGTAATCAATGAGAAAAACCTGCTGCGGGCATGGTCTAAGTGCGGTCTTATGTTCCAAATTACTGCGGTCGAATTCACCCTCTACAGACGCACAGGAAACTCCATTCTTCGGCCAGGTGAACATGTTGACTTTATCAATCATGGAAGAATGCATATAACGGCATTAAGGAAACTCAGTTATTAATAATGTCACAGGTAAGGTACAATGCCCATACGAAAGTACCTATTCTCAGTCGAAATGTGCTTGTAGTGTTCATAGTAAGGCTCATAGCTTACCGACTAGTTTCGGATTTAGATGTCGCTGCACATTGATCACAGGCTTCAACGCGTCCGAAAATGACCTTATAATCGCATGATTTACGCCACTTGACTGAGTGAGCTTTCTTCAGTTTCTTTCCGAATGGATACAATTAGTTGCCATGCTGTGCACACTAGTACGTCCACGCAAAGTATACGTGAGTTGTGTAGCATTTCCGTGCGTACAAAAATCTTGCATTTAAACTTTCTCCTGCACCCTGACTGAGTAGGTATGAATGACATAGTAGGACTAATTGGGCGCGTTTTTGGAAATAATTGTGGGGCAGCCGTAGATTACTTCAAGATGGTGATATAACGTATTGATAAGAGTGGTGTGGCCTTGCAATGCGCGGCAAATTTAGTTTATCTAGCCCTGGCCCCCGAGTAAGGGGAGAAGAGTGACTGATAAGTCTAGTCGGTCTATCATCGTGGGGTTGCCAAAGCGCTAGCTTGCAAAAAAAAAAAAGAAAAAAAAAAAGAGGACAAGCACCTATGACGAAGCCCTTCGTTTTGTGTGTTTTGTCATTTCTTTTTCTGAGGCGAGCACTTGCTTAACATTGAATTGGGGCTCCATAGAAAACCAAAAGCATGCATTTCTGATGAGAAAATACAGGCGTCCCTTTGTATCAGTTGTGGATATATCGACAGGCGTTGTAAATGCTGTGAAATGCCAAAATTTGCACTGATCAGTAATGTCTTCTAAAACAATTTTGAGTACGTACCGAAAAATATGTTTCAAAATATGTTTAAATCAAAGGGTCTCCAGACAGATAAATATTCCCGTTCTCAAAAAGTGGTCAACAGGAAAATTAAAAGCACTCCCCAGCATAACTAAGACATTGCGAAATACATACTCGTAACCTTGCCAAGTTCTCAGTATGAAGAGAGTTCTTGATGCCGCAGCCAATGTGGTTTCACACTGTGTCGAGGCGGCGAGACACTTTCTGAGGTCATTCAGTGTCTCTTAAATGCATATCCGCAAGCCCAATGAGACCTTAGTCTTTTTTCTTCACGGAAGCTTGGGAATCCCTTCTACAAAGCGAAACCCTTGAGACCCAAAAAGAAGTCGTCCGCCTGGCGGCTGAGGCCGCGAAGAATCAGTGTATCCTTGCGCGCTTCTGGTCGCCGAGTCCCAGACCCCTATTCGAGTCTGCATACCTGGGTGGGGGAGTAGGGGAACCTCCTGTATCGGCGGCAATAAAGTTTTAAATAATAATAATAATTAGTCTTTTTTCTTGAGTCCGGCGAAAGATTTTCAGCCAAAATCCCCATGTTCGGATAAATGAACATTTAATTCTTGGTTTCTCCCTGACGAACGTATTATGTGATAGGCGCTAGTGAATTTAAATATCAAAATTTGAAGTAAATTACTTCTCAATAAGCGCGCCGTCTAATGAGGTTTTGTATTAGGTATACTGTTCTCGATATTTCCGTTATCAACGTTTATAGCATAGTGCGGAAAACTTCATTATAATATGCTCAAAGTGCATTCCTGGTTTTCTGTAGACGAGATTTGTTTGGACGCAATGCCTTATCTGCAATTTAGACGTGCCATTTTGGGGGTAGTTGGCGTTTTCGAATGCAGATCATTGCGTAACAGCAACATGGGATACTTTCTAAGGTTTGTGGTTCCTGCGTTTTCTTCTTCTTCTTGTCCTCTTTCGCGTGCAGCCATGCGCTGTCACGGCGTAGCCCTAAATCTTATCTGCTGTCTGCAATAATTAAAAGTGGGGTTTGTTTAAAACTGATTAGTTAATAATTCTTCCTATAGGGCAGCCGTGTGTGAAACCATTAAAACATATTAGTCGTTCGTTCATGTTACGCTCATGTGAATGTTTGTTTCGTGACTGCTAGCAGTCATGACACAAAGATGCTGTTGTGTACAGCGCCTTGGTCTTCAATGCTGTAGCGATTTATCAGCGAAGTCCCCCTTTGGCAACAATTCCAAATAATAATTTGCCCGGTTCTTTTTCATTGAATAATTCTCCGTCTTTACGGCTGTTGTAAGTGGTTAATGTTCCGGAATTTCGCGTAATTACAATACGGAACACTGAAATTGAACATTTCCTTTGCAAAGAACAATAGATTAGATTTTACGTTCCTTTATACTAAATGTTTTCTATGAATGGGATCTTGCAAAATATGCTGATATACTTGAAACCTTCCCATTGCCGACTTTCAATGATATGCTGAAGGAGTAGATTGTTATTAGGCATTTCTCAGCTAATTATTTTATTCTTTATTATATTAAAAGTACACCGTTTTTCTGAATTGAAGTTATTGAGTGCGAAATATTTAATGCGATTTCACTGGTACCAGATTAAGGCAGGTGTCAGTCAGGACGTCAATATAGCCTTAAAATGATTGGAGGAAAGAAATGTTTAGTATTATACCTGTCTTACTATATAAAACCGAGTTTGCAAGATTGATATGCGACAGGCGTAGTCAGAAATGAGATCTGAAATCTTTACCGAGCTTGTTTGTGTCTTTTTAATTCGAACTTGTTCCATCAATGATACGTATGTTAGGGAAATAATAGCCTGATCCATCTTGGGCAAAATGCTAAGATGCATATAGGTAATTTTCGCTCTGACGCAAACTGTACTGACGCACAAAATATTCTCCTCAATGGCTGACGATAAAATAAAGTGCTGACGAAAAGTCCAAGTGCATGGCATAACTGATTAGGCGAAAAAACTCTCCACAGATTGAAATTTGATCCCTAGATGAGCATATTAACGGCATAATGCACACAAAAGGCAAGTGGTGCAAATATAACGACTTCAGACAGTCAACGTGCACGGAGCATATGTTCTAAAGACGCTTCCCGTGTTCACACCTCTGTCACAGTTCTGGTCGTCTCAGCTTAATCCTGCTTTCTTGCGGTGTTGAAGCGTAGACACCATTTCGTGCCCAGCCTTAGTGCAAGCGCCCGCAGTCATGTGACCACCTCGGGGACGCTGCGCCAGTGTTGCGCTGCCGTTTCAAGACGCTTTACCATAACGCGAAGCTTTTCGCTCGGTGATTCAATCTCACCAAAGGCGGGAAGAATCAGCAGCATTGCATTTTCTTTTTTTACTCACCGCGTGTACATTCACAGGCTTCGCTTAGAGGAATTTGCAATTCGCTCTTAGCAGGGACAGGCTAGTCAGCTACAAAGAGATTACTGAGCACTATCGGCTAAACATGTTAGGATACCCACCGGCAGAGAGGACACTAAATAAGATCCAAGAAAGCATTTGGAGGCGCCTACTAACAAGGCATTTTAGCCTAACGAGGACTAACCAAGCCGTATGAACCGTATGTTTATTGGGCTAACGTGAATTCCAGGGTCCTAGCAGACTGATTCTGACATAACCGTCCCATGTCCGCAGTTGGCACCTCCAGCCAGCGTGGGGTCGTCTACTGGGGCGGTCGTTTAAAGGTCAAAGGTCAATGGTGGTCACCGCCGGGCCACGCTGACGGATCAAACTGCGAGCAGTATTGCTTTCGCAATAAAACATTTGTGATAGTTGGCTTGCATATGAATTTTTCATTAATTTTTATTTCTTGGCTATCACCTATTTGCACCAAAACATTATTTCTTTTTTTCTGATTACCTCGCTGAGTTCTAACATGAGGACACCAATGCATTGTCATGAATGCTGTTACGTAAGTAGAGAAACGTTACTGAAATGCAGTGCAGATATATCATGGACGCCCGGAGGTCCGTTAAATCTAAGCATCGTGTGGTTTGCAATCCTGCGAGCAGTGCGAGCTCCTCCTTTTAATGGTTCTCGTGGATTAAAATGCAAACTGCACAAATTAATGCACGGAAGCTCATCGAACCGGTATCGCTTTCTAACCAGCTTCGTCTCTTCATGAGTACACGTATGTTTATGAAAAGCAGACGAAGTTAGATATTATAACATCTCTATACTTCCAGTAGGCATTACACAGAATGTTTTGATTTTCCTAGGAGGATAATTTTGGTAAGATAGCACTGAATGCATAGAAGACAGTATGGGGATCAAGATGTCTACAACCGCGCCAAATAGTGACGCTGATAATTCTGTATTTCGTTCCTACCAGCTGTGTGCGCCTAATGAACATTTTGTTGCAGTTGACTTCAGGCAACATTACAAGCAGACGTTTCTATTCTTTCCTTATTGGGACTACGACAAATGATCTAGCACACTGAAAAAGTATCGGATTTTTCTTGTAATATTCTTCGTAACTAGGAATTCTCTTCAGTAAATTGAAGTGTCGATGTTTGAGACAAAATAAGGTTCGTCCGGTAAAACAGATAAACATGCACGTGTCCAATTCTTAACGCCTCACCGATTTTCAAGAAAGCACGGAGTCGCTGACAGCGCATACCTCTCAGACGCTGACACTGCGCTCGGAGACGCCATTTAACAAGCCTTGCAGTGGCGGAGGAAATGGCTCGGGAGCCCTGAGGAATATGCTCGGCAGTTCACTGTGACCGGTAGGATTGGTCACATGCATAGT
>JAJIZL010015671.1:24139-39989 GCA_023969395.1 Amblyomma maculatum | reverse complement strand
GTAACTCGGCACCTCTCCAGATGTAAATTGCCTCTAAGGCTACTACACAGCCTGTCTGTGTAGTTATTGCTCTCTAATTGTTCCTATTCCATTAGCATAAATATGTCTATTTCAGGTAAATTAATTAAACAAATTGATTGAAAAGTGTGAGGAGAGTTTCTACCCTTTGGTATTAGCATTCGGAAGGGGCGCTTTATTGTTGTCTTGGGAGTGTGCAAATGATCACAATGTTATGCCGCGTCAGTTTCGTTTGCCAGAAGTACACCAGCAGTAAGACATCCGCCTGCAACCGCTTTTTGTTAATAATTGCTCCTAAAAATCAAAGACGCATTACCTAAACGTTCAACACCTCTTCTGAACACTCATGGGGAGTAAAAAACAATTCCGAAATTATGCATCAGCATGCCATCCCTACCTAACTCTTCGCCTTCCAACCTGTAAGCTTCTATACTATCTGAGCACATACTTGTCGCACATGTATTAAAAGCGTTCCCTCGCTGGTTTAGGTCTACTAGGAAAAATGTCGCAGCGTGGTTTTTTTTAAAATCTGGCACTCAGGTTGGATCATAAGTTTTCAAGTTTATCACGTTTGCTGCGCTGCATTCATGTGCTCTGTTGAACCTAGCTGGCTGGAAGGCTCTTGATCCACTATTATAGAGTGAAGTACACATGGGGAAAGGTAGGGCTTACTGAGTCATTCTTTTACGTTTACCTTGCTTTGGTGGCTCAGTGGTGGCACAGCGGTTAAGGCACTGGAATACAGAGTAGGCGTACCCAGGTTGGTCCTCGCCATGACGGCCGCATTTTGATTTAGGCGGAAAGAATGCTGATTGCGCAGTGTACGGTTTCAGTGGACAATAATAAATACCGTTTCGTGGAATTCATCCCAAGGCCTCCGTGCAGCGTCTGGTCATTATAGACTAAGTTGCTTTTGGACGTACGCAAGCACCTTTGTTTTTCATCCCTATTCAAAGGCGACGAATTTGGCCATGAATTCGAACCATGAAGTCGTATTAGGGTGAAAAAAAAAAATGCCCTCATTGGCTGCGAGAACACTTCAATGTTGAGCAGTTTATTTTTTCAAAATGAATCAAATGTACCTAATACGAACTGAGAAAAGCCCTCATCTTTATTCCATTCGGGAACCGCTGCGCTATTCAAGGCATAACGCGATATGATTTAGACGTAACTAAAGCAGCTCTAAATGACCATGCGCTGAAAAGCTATGAAAAACTATGAAAGTACGGAAATTTAAACTTTGAACATGGCACTTTTTAAAGCGACTATATCAATCTGGTTAATTTAGAAATCATTAGTTTTCGGAAATAATTCAAGCCACATTTACGGAATAATGCCTATAAGAGATCATCAAGAGAATTAGGGAGAAAAGCGATTATAACATATAATTGGAGCAATGAGAGGCACCACGCTGCTTCATAAAGAAAATGGATTTTGTAAAGGTGAATAGATGGCTTCTGTCAAAAGTGCAGTTGTGAGTTTTCTTGCCATGTTACATCATCAACGACAGAGAAGCAAACTATCTGGAATGTACCAGACTACGAATGTTCCTCATTATTGACAAACATGTATCCTTAATTATTGCGTAGCGTCAAAATGGCGGACGAAAACATAAGACAAAATGATGGGGCTACGGTTGCCCGGTTGTTTGCTGTCTGTCATTTTTTCAGTAATATTGAAATTAGGAAGCCAATGAGAAAAGCAACGTAAAAGTTTGGAGGTCAGTGTAGTGTAGTGAGGAAGATAGTGAGAGACCGGAAAGCGTGGCGTGATATGGTCCATAGGGTCACGAAGAGTCGGACACGACTGAACGACTGAACTGAACTGTAGTTAAAGCACATTCTTCCCTTTTTGGCAATGAGGCTAATGATCCCTTCGTTACCGTCACATTCTGGGTTGTGACGACCCACTGACCTATCGATATATCTTATGATGTGCATGACGAAGTACAGCATAGAGGAGGAGGAGGAATAAACAAGTTTAAAAGGTACAAATGAAATCACGCTTGAAACAATAGCAAAATAGAATCAGCAAGCCATCAAAAAAAGAAAAAAGAGGCTCTCACGCACCTATTTCACTCATTTTGGTCCGCAAATCAGCCGGCTCTGGCTCATTTCTTTTGTTGGCTTAAAATTACATTAAATTTACAACAACGTCTTCTAAACTTTACTATACGCTAATATCCGTATTTTAGAAAATCAAATAGCTGAAAAGGCTTGCCATTAAAGCAAAATTTAACCTTTTTTCAGTTTCTATTATAACTCATTTTAAAAACAAAATATATAGCCAATGTATAAAAAAAAAACGAGGATTTTGATTGGCCAAAATTTGGGTGTCTATGAATAGCGGCGGCGCTTGCGAGCATTAAAGGAAAGTGCGTCTAAGCTGCGAAATTCGCGATTGTTGACAAATGCACAATCACTTCGCAAAATAAAATGACCTTATTGCAAAATTATTGTAAGACTCGTAGAGATAATCAAAAGGAAAAATACAAAGAAAGGAAGCGATTTTCAGAAAGCAATGGTGACAATAGCAGATAAATTTTATTGGCCACTTCCGGATGGCGCCCCAATTTATGCACCCGAAGACTGCATACTAAGGTTAGTCACTTACTGAAGTGCTGTTTCCCAGCTGGTCTTATCACTAAGGTATTTCTTATACGTTTTTAATTTGGCTCTTAAAAATTTACCGTTGCTCTATGTTATTTCTGCTGATCTACGAAATCATAGTTCAAAAATCCGACCTGCGAACACGTCTCCTTATCGCTTACTTGTGTGTTTTTAATCAAGCATTATTGCTATATAAGCCCCTTTGTCGGCCGGTTTTTTAATTTTGTGCTAGTAGTGTACTTGTTCAAAGTGAGAAATGTCATCCTTCTAAATTACTGCCAGAACAGGTCAGAGTACACCCGGGCGGGGTCCATTTCTAGCTCTGCAGGCCTGGGCGGAGCATGGGGATAATTTAATGCGCCCGCGCTTGAAGCAGCGGACCGGTACCAGACCTAGGCTTTGATCGCACCTCAGGCTCAGGCCCTAGAAAGAGGCCCATGCAGTGCTCTCAAGCACGGTGCCTTCAGTGATTGCGTGCAGTGTTAGATGAATTTAATGCTGTACTGGCGTCATGTGCCCAAGGCAATCAAGCTTTTTTAACGCAAATCATCTCTAATATCTGAAAGAACGCAGTAAATATGCGTATATAGAAGATTGGTGTTCACAACCATGGGATGAAGATGAAGAGTTGCAATAGCAGAAGCACGCGGGCTAAGAAGCTGACTGTTCTCTGACCTTTCCGCGACGTCCCCATGAACTGTAAATAAATTAGCTTTATCAATTGTTGTTACTTCGTAACATCTGGTGGTAAATGCTCGGTATCGATCCTGGACCCATCAGCCATTCGAAATAGCTGACGCTTAGCTGAGTCGCTGCTATTGTTGCCCACTATGAATACCTAGGGAGGAAACGACCAGCCTGCGGGCACGTCTGGGAACGAATCATCAACATCCTTGGACTGCCCTGCATAGATAATGTAATGGCCGCATCAACGCGAGCCGCGTGAGTTTCCTGGAATGTTTGATGAAAATGTTGAAGAGTGGCTCACACATTACCAAAGAGTGAGCAAGTATAACCGCTGGGACACGACCATGCAGCTGGCGAATGTGGTTTTCTTTATGGCACTCTTGCGGTTCGAGAATCAAGACGATTCTCTTACCACTTGGGATAGTTTCATGGAGGCACTGAGAAAGTGCTTCGTGGACTAATTGTCGCGCAAGAAAAGGGCCGAAGAAGTCCTTGCCCAACGAGCCCAGCTGCCAGACATGCACCATGTACATAGAGGAAGTCCTAAAGCTTTGCAGCACTGTTAACCGTGTAATGACGGAACAAGATAAAATTGGCCACCTTCTGAAATGAATTGCTCAAGATGTCTACAATTTTCTCATTACAAAAGAAAACCTCGTCACTTCATGTGACGTCGTCCATAATTATAGGACTTTTGAGGCGTTAAAGACGGTGTATCAACCCCACGTCCGGTCGTCTTTCCAACGTCCCAACCATTGCTAGTGTCGATAGTTGCAATCGTGATGACATGACGTCTTTCATCCGGCGGATTGTTCAAGAAGAACTGGTCGAGAAATTCAAGCATCCTTCGACCCTCACCGTCTACCACGAATGTGCGCTCCAGCCGCCACGTTTTGAATCGCCGCCCTCCTGGGCTAAACCGAAATAGTCCGAGACGTAGTACCGGCAGCGATTCCGCAGCTGACCCCCTCCAGAGCGCGTTTTCAAGCCGCTTTGCGGAACACCAAGTACCAGGGCCGCGAAGCTACTACCACCCTTCAACGACTTCGCCGTTCCTGCTCCTCGCCGCTATTACCATCCTAACAACTTTCCCGAACCAACAAGTCATCGTGCGGCTCCAGTGTGTTACCGTTGTCACCGTGGGCACATTTCCCGGTACTGCCAGCGTCGGAAGCAATATGCCCAACATACACGTTCGTACGCAAGTCTCACTGGTCAACCTTCGATGACATTCCATTACTACCATCCCTGGAACCTACCTCGCTCCTGGCCGCTACGACAAGGAACGCTCCGCAACAACTCACCCGCCTCCGATCTCACTTTCGCACCGCATATTCAGCGACACCATTAACCGTCTCCATGCCACAGCTCTTACCTGCGCTTCCTGAAAACTAAAGGTCTATTCACACTTGCGACCAGAGGAGAGGAGCTCGCCACTACCGATGTTCACACTCGCGACTGTCGCCTTCTCGAGAAACGAGTTTGGAGTAGGAGAGCTGCAGGGTGATAACAGCAAACGTCGGTAGCAGCCGCTTGCCAGACACCTCAGCTTTTTCAGGCGAGAACGCCGACGACGAATAGATGGTGTCAATCCCCGTGGTGTCAATATAAAATGTTGCGCCTGCGTGAAAAGCCCATTTCTCAAAAGTTCATGGTACTTACCGGATAGTCCGAATATCTCTCCAATCTCCTCCCAGCTAGGCCATATCCTCCTCCCTGCCTTTGAATTCCGGGTGCCGTTTGTTGAAATGATAGGGGTATTCTTTAATTGCATTGAGAAGGTGCTCGATCGAGTACTCCGGGACCTCACTAATTGGTGAAATGGTTTGCGACTAGTAGTCGCGCGACTAGAAATTCTAGCAGGGCCCGATCGGCCCGCGGCAGTCGCTTTTCGACCGATGCGACCATTTGCGACTGTCGCTTTTCGACCAAAACGGTCGCGCGACCGCTGCCAGTCGCAAGTGTGAACGGGCCTTTGCGGCCGATGAAGGTGAGGCCGCGGAAAGGTCATCTTCAACCATTTCCTCTTCTTGTCTTTATGTTAAAAAACAATGTCTGTGCGTGTTGGTGCCATTAGTACTCTTGCGTTGGTAGATACTGGTGCCGCTATATCTGTGATGAGTCTTGCCTTTTAAAAGCCGCCTGGGACGGAAAGTTATGCTTGCGTGGGACCGGCCTCCTAGTTTTTGTGGTGTGGGAGGTGAAATTTTGCACCCTGTAGGCATGTGCTTCAAGTCAGTCGCTATTGCCGGTGAAACGTTTCGGATAAAGTTTGTCGTATTACTCTCATGCAACCCACGATGTCAAATTAGATATTGACGTTTTACGTAAATGTGGAGCTGCACTTGAATGCGCTGCTGGTGAAGTTTCTCTTCGCCGCAATATGCTGGCTGCTTTGCGGACGGTTCAACCTACCAGCGCGACGAAGCATTCATTCTCACAGTGGATGTGCTATTACCAGCCAGAGGCCAGAGCTGCAATGTTTGTTCCAGTTCGCTTTTCGGACAGTCGCGTGGACACATCATATTTACTGGCATAGCAAGACTTCCAGAACGCCGCGAAGAAGAATGTTCTGGTGTCAAGGGCTCTCGTTGCAGCAGCTGAGGCAACAACGAGCGTGTGGACAGCGAACACATCAAATGAACCTGTTTTACTCCCATCTGGCATGAAACTTGCCCGCTTTGATGTATGTGACGCTCTGACCATCTGTTCTCAGTCGGCAGGCAAGCCTGCCAAGACAGCAACTGATTTATCGGCCGATATCGACGACATGATCAATAAATCCTTTCCGTCTTCCGAGCGTCTTCTATGGCAGAATGTTCTCGCCCAGCATGTGTCGGCGTTTGACTTCGCTCAGTCAGCCACTCCCCCTTCGCTGCCAGTTTATTGTCTAAAACAACAGATTAACGCCGGAACTACACCGTCCATCCGACAGAAACTTTATCGCGTGTCCACAGCAGAGCGTAAAGAATCACCGAGCAAGTTCGCGACATGCTTCAGAAAGGCGTCATTCGGGAGTCTAGTCGGTGGGCTCGTCCTGTTATATTTGTGCTCAAAAAGGCGAATTCTTGGCGTTTATGCTCGATTATCGTCGATTAAACGCCGTCACGAAGGAAGACGTCTACCCTCTTCCATGTATGATGACGCCGTGGATTGTCCTCGTCAGTTCACCTACGGTCATAATATTGCCAAATACCCATACATCTGTCGGATCGGGAGACGACAGCATTTGTTACACTCGACGGGCTGTACGATAATGTGATGCCTTATCGATTATGGAATGCCCCAGCAACCTTTGAGCGGTTCACGGAGGCTATATTTCGTGGATTTAAGTGGGAGGGATGCATGTATTACCTTGACGACGTTATCATTTATGGTAAGACCTTTCATAAGCATAACGAACAATTGAGTGCAGTGCTCGTCTGCATTGCACTCGATGGGTTGATTTTGAGCTCCAAAATGTCATTTTGATGAAAGGAAAACCCTTGTTCTCGGATTTCTTGCCGAATAAAGACGGCATACAGCCCGACCACAGAAGACAGCTGCCACGGTGAGTTCCCACAACCACATACACTGAAGCACCTGCAAAGCTTTCTGGGCCTGTCTTCCTACTTCCGTAGGTTCATTCAAGGATTTGCTTAGCTCGCCCATCCCTTGACATCACTGTTTCATGACGACACTCCATTTATATGGTACTCTGCATGTGTCTGCCATCCAGCATCTGAAGCATTTGTTAACATCAGGACCAGTTATGCTCTATTCTGACCCAGCGGCGCCTACTGCAGTCCACATGGATACCAGATGCGGCGGCATCGATGCGTCCTTGTCCAACTTCATAACGACCTCCACCACGTTGTTGCATATGCAAGCTGTACTTTGACCCAAGCGAAAGAGACCTACGCAGTAATGGAACTGGAGTGCCTGGCGGTCCTCTTTGCGGTCCAGAAGTTTCGATTATATCTACATGAGCGTCATCTGAATATTGTCAATGACCGCCACTCTTTGTATTGGTTTGTTGGCCTGCGCGATCCACCCGGTCGACTTGCTCGTTGATCCTTTCGGCTATAGTAATGTGACTTTACTGTCTCATATAATAACATTTGTATGGCACTTTGGACCACTAGAGTGCGATAAGACTAAAGCCTTTTTTTGAAACTTCGCTGATTCGTGGTTTTACTGCATCTCCTGCATCGGTATGACTAGATAGCGTGAGCTACCAGCCAACATATAAAGCCCCGCTTTAACCAAGCCGTATGAGCGTGTCTGTGCGGCCTAGGAATAACGTCAATGCAAGGGTCTTGGCAGGCTGATTTTGATATTATCCTCCCATGTGAAAGGAGAGCCCCAAGTTGGCAGCGACTGCCAAACGATAGTAACCTGTTATTGGTCGATACCTCTATGACGTCATCTCCACCTCAGCCAATCAGAGCGCCGCAAAAGACTGACACGTTTGCTGATGACAACGATGAGCCATTAAAGGCTTTCGCCTTAAAAACGGACGCCGCCATGCTGTAGCGGAATGTTTGTCACGCTTCCCTCTACTAGATACAGCGATCAGCGACGACAACCTCGATGAATATTTATCTCGCCCTCTCCGTCGAGTTTCCCAGTACTGAGAAAATTGAGCAAGAACAGCGGCGAGATGCTGCTCTTCAACAATTGTTCGATCAAGCCCGCACATCTGTACCTGGAAATTCGTTCGTCATTCCTAAAGGCTTACGTTTTGAGAACTATTCAGTTGAGGGTGCCCGCCTGAAAGCCTTCGTGGCGTTGTTCTTTACATTATGCATGGAGATATTGCATCTGGCCCTTTGGGCTTTGCCCGTACATACTGCCGAACACGGCAATTATTCTACTTGCCCTGATTATACAATGCAGCATGGCTGTACGTTGCAAGCTGCATCCAGTGCCAACAGTTCAAGCATCACAAAACTCCACTTGCTGTACTGCTGCATCCAATCAGCCCCCCGCGTAACCCATTTGAGAAAATTGGCATCGACGTGTTTGGTCCGCTCCCCAAGACAGCAAGCAGCCATCGCTGGATTATTGCATGCATCGACTACTGCGCACGATACGTAGAGACCGCTGCTCTGATTTCGCCCAAAGCAAGAGATGTTTCCACCTTGCTGCACTCCGTCATTCATCGCCACGGCGCCCCTCGAGTCATCATCAGGGACCATGGTCGTCAGTTCACAGCTGGTGTCGTCTGAGAGTTACTCCAACTATGCCTTTGTAATTATCGGCCCTCTACACCCTATCATCCACAGGCGAATGGCCTCACATAGATCATAAATCGCTCCTTGGCGAACGTATTGACGGTATACGTTGACAATTACCATATTAATTGAGCCACAGTGCTTCCGTTTAATACTTACACGTACAATACTGCCCCGAGTGAGACCACAGGGTATTCACCATCTTTCTTCTCAACGCTCACTGGCCACTGCCATTTTACATCCATCCTGATACATCCTTTTCAGAGGTTATGCCATGGAGAGGAAGCGCTCCGACACGTTCGCCCGGGAACATCCCAGCGCACAAAGTCGCACTAACGCACGCTACGATGACGGCGCATCGCAGCCCTGTATTCTACGATTGACTACCTTTGGCTCTGGACCTCTCTGCGCCGGAGAGGCCACTACCAGAAATTTCTGCGTACGTACACCTGTCCCTTCGTCACTCTAGAGTGCCCCAGTGACGTCATTTAGGTTATTTCTAAAGTTACTTGAGTCATCGTCGGAGCCACAAGACTTAGGCGCCCACGTCACCCGCCTAAAACCATGTTGTCGGCCTGCTGATTAATGTAGTTGCTCGAGGACAAGCTTTGACTGAACCGGGGCAAGT
The DNA here is from genome assembly GCA_023969395.1 of Amblyomma maculatum. Classification (NCBI taxonomy): domain Eukaryota; kingdom Metazoa; phylum Arthropoda; class Arachnida; order Ixodida; family Ixodidae; genus Amblyomma; species Amblyomma maculatum. The sequence continues at coordinate 30,831 of JAJIZL010015671.1, read as the reverse complement.
GAAACGTGGCGCTCACAATCAGTGGGATGAAGATTAAAGCGGAGTCACGCGGGCTAAGAAGCTGACCGTTCGCTGAACATTCTGCGACGGCCTTATACACTGTAGATAAATTAGTTTCGCCAATCGATACTTGATAACAATATTAAACGATCCTTGTGATGTAAAATCGTAGCCATTCATCATCATGGTCATCATCATCATCATCATAATCATCGGCCTGATTATACCCACTGCAGGGCGAAGGCCTCTCCCATATTCCTCCACTTAACCCGGTTCTGTGCTAGTTGCATCCACTTGACCCCTGCGAATTTCTTAATTTCATCCGCCCACCTAACTTTCTGCCGCCCCCTGCTACGCTTTCCTTCCCTTGGAATCCAGTTTGTTACCCTCAGCGACCATCGGTTATCCTCTCTTCGCACTACATGTCCTGCCCATGTCCATTTCTTCTTCTTAATTTCTACTAGAATGTCGGTAACTTGAGTTATTTCTCTGACCCACTCTGCATGATTTCTATCTCTTAATGTTACCCCTGCCATTTCTCGTTCCATAGCCCTCTGGGTTGTCCTCAACTTAAGTAGAACTCTCTTGGTTAGCCTCCACGTTTCAGCCCCATAGGTGAGTACAGGTAAGATGCAACTGTGTATACTTTCCTCTTGAGCGATACCGGTAAGCTGCTAGTCATAATCTGCGAGCGCTTGCCAAATGCACTCCATCCCAATCTTATTCTGCTTGTTATTTCCTTTTCATGGTCCGGATCTGCGGTTACTACCTGTCCTAAGTAGACATGCTGTCCCGTAGCCATTAGTGGTGAGTTATTTTCGTGGTTCTGCAAGCGTAACTTAGCATGAGGAAAAACTTAGCGGCTCGTGTGAGCCTAAGTTCCGCTGACGTAGTGGCTCGGCATCCAAGCTTTGTCGTTACGGAAAGCATATGAAAATGAAAAATGTTGCTTGAATATGCTGCGAGCCGTTCGAAAATTACCCGTTCAACATTTGCTAGTTTTGCTTGTCATGCCAGTTATGTTCAAAACCTTTTAAGTTGGGCAAATGGCAAATGAATAGTTGCGCAGTAACTGGCTACGCTCTGATGCGACCTTGAGGGAGTACTCTCCATAATTGTAATCTAATATATGCTGAGATTTGTTCTGAGACTTTGACAAAGCACTCGTGTCGGTTGAGAGGAGATTTTTAGAACTTGTTACTGAGGCTCTGGGGACAGAGAACGTCCTTCGAATCCTTTCAATGTGGCACTCGCGGTAATACAGGCTATTCTACGTCCACTGCTCTGAATGCTGGGGGGTCTGGTGAGTACTCTGATGTCTAGATGAATGCTTATGAATGGGTTAAAGGTGTGAGCCGTTATGCGGGGAAACCCTGAGCTGTCACATGGCTGAAGTCCGTCTAAGGCCAGCTGTTCAGGCAGCCTGAAAAAGATGAAATGGGCGGCGGTAGGAGAAAGATGGATCGTTGCAGAGGAGAGAAGAAAGGAATGCTGTCACCAACAAAGAAATAAAGAAAGAAAAACAAAAAAGCGAAACTCGAGCACAATGGGTCTCTTTTATTACCTTTGCCCACCGCTTTCGACACTGCATCGGCCTCACGAGGGTTGTTGTCCCTTACAGGAGTGCCCATCAAGCCTTGCTGTCCCGATGCCAGCGTCGTATTTTAACCTCCTTATTATCCAGCCGAGTCGTAGCAAACCACATCCGAACGTGCTTGGGGATTGTGAGCTCAAAGTTCCGACATGGGGTGACCGGACAAAGGAAGTCACAAATAGAAAAAATTGCTCGCGTTTATTTCACAAATGCTGCCATCCGCTTTGGTGACGTGACATCGGCATGCTCAAGACCCAAATGTTTTTGGCACCGAGAAAGAACCCGATCACCGGCGTAGCAAGACCAAAATAGAGTGTTGGACGAGAGAGGTGCTGGCAGCAGGGCACAGAGGGCGGTATCGAACTTTCGGAACTGCCGCCTCTGACGAAATACGTGTTACGAGGGCTACTCTAGAGTTAGAGTGCAGGAATCGTGAGCGCGATACTTCGGCCACTTCAGTCCCGTCCCTACAAAAAAAAAAAAAATAGAAACAAGTAGCGTATCTTATTATAACTGGAGGAAAAGCTGCCGGCCCCGTAATTCCTCTATTGTGGACGCTGAAGGCATGTCGGGAAGACAAGACTTCGAATGTGGATTGTTCGCTGTATTACGGTTTGGATGGTTGGGTTCTTCAGTTGTGTTATCATTGATGTTCTGTTCGCTTTAGCGTCGTGTTATTAAGCAACAGTGAGCACACTTCATTTGAGATTATACGCATCCGAAGGCTGCAGTGACTGCACTGCAACGAGTATGGCTACTGTAAACGATGAGCAGTTACGTAAGTCTTCTTATGTCCGGTGAAATTCACAGATGCATGTGTGACTTTGCTGTGAAGAGTGTCGATTCACTGAAGCCGCTTACGCATGTACCTGCCGTTGGTTTTATGGCCGCACAATCGCGAAACGGAAACGACCTTTTGTTTCTCTTACGTGAAGGCTTCTGTGACGTAACTTTACATTGTAAATAATGGTGGACATTAAGAAAACCTAATTGCAGAGAAAATTTTTTTCAAGCCTTTACCTTCTTTCTTGATTCCCGACAACCTTCTCCATCACGTGAGAATGTCAGTTTATCTTAAAAGATATGCAATAATCTTTTTGCGATCGTAGAGTAACGGCTGAATCACTTAAATAGTTTTAGAGGTGTTTTAACTCACACGCACTTTAACAACCTAGCAACGTGAGCGTTAACGTTTTTGCTGAGTAAATAGGAGAGTGAAAGTGGGAGTTAATCAACTTCACCTAACATCTAGGTTTCCCTGTTTACTCAGTTTCTACACTTGTCAACCTAGTTTTCATAAACGCTGTCCTCCTTCGCATCCATGCTCTATGCTACTCGCTAAACAGTAATCATCATCATCATCATCATCAGCCTGACTATTTATTTATTTTATTTATCACATACTGCGCAGCAAACATGGTCCAAGCAGGGACTATACCAACTGCAGGGCGAAGGCCTCTCCAATATTCCTCCAATTAACCCGGTCATGTGCTCGCTGCATCCACTTGACCCCAGCGAACTTAATCTCATCCGCCCACCTAACTTTCTGCCACCCCCTGCTACGCTTTCCTTCCCTTGGAATCCAGTTTGTTACCCTAAGTGACCACCGGTTATCCTTTCTTCGCACTAAATGCCCTGCCAGATACGCAGCCTCATCTTCAGTCAAAGGAACCGATGGCTGGATAAAGTACTTACATGGCTGTTATCATGGCTTGTTACGAACATGTCTTCTTGGACTATCAATGCGCTAGTGGTGGCCCTTACCCTGGCGATGGCTTCGCGTACTTTGAATGAAAATTGCACTGCCTTTTCATTTCGCAAATTGTTTGGCATAGATAACTGATATATATAGTTTGGCAAATGTGTTAAACGTGTTTAGCTTGGTTTTTGGGTAATGAATTCGTTTATTTCTGACACTTTTCGGTAGACACTTACATTCAAAATGAACAGCTTAAAATCGAAGATACATATATCGTTGGTTCTAATTCCTGTTGCATACCAGCCTCGAAATTGAATAACAGATGAATGCTAAATTTCAAGCCACATGACATGACACCGTCGTGAATGCTACACAAAGAACTATTGCGTAAGAGCGTCGATACGAATACCATGCGTATTTTAACCAACATGCTTTTTTTTTTTATTCTGGGGTGCCGCGACAGTTTTTTGGCCGAACTAGCCCAGTTTGAAATCGCATGAAACTCTTTCAGTGACAGAAATATTTGACGGTAAATAAACGCAGAGTGAGGAGGCAGCTGGTCTAAACGACGTGGCAACCTGTACAAGAAAGAGGTAGCTTATAAACCACTTGAGGTGTATAATACAGAAGTAAAGTTTCCTTATCGGTAGACTCTTATGATACATTGTGATGCATCGCCATCGCTCCACATCAGTATATATAAATGTTTAATTTTCATGAGAACAGATATAAGCGTTCCGGCAACATACGGTTTTGCCAAACTGCGTTAATAATGTGAACTCTGAACTTAAGACTAGATTACTTTTTGTCTATAGACAACCGGTGTTTCATGGCATCACAGTATTCCACCCAATGCAAAAGCCTTTCGCAGAGGCACCTGATCACCAGGACCAGATACCCCATGGCCCTGAACATTGTCACTTGTTTGTACGATTTTGTCCTGCATGCGTTGATCAAGCGAATTCATGTCATACCGACACCAAGCATGGTTTGCATCAGGTAGTTTGCGGCTTTGGAGTGACCAGTAGGAAGCAAGCAGGTTTTTGGGTAGGAATAGTGTATCGGCGCGGACATAAATAATCGGTATCAGAAAAGTTTAAAAGAGCTTGAAATTAACGGCAATTCCAAAGCGAAATCAGTTGTCCTTAAATGGCCTTAAAATGCTAACTACATTGTCGAATAATCGATCGGAATGAACAAGAAATAATCATCAGACCGCCGGAATATCTGAGCGAACACTCAGTTAATGTTTAGACCGACAGTTATTACGATATGATAAAAATGTCACATAGAACCTCTGCTTAAAGGAAGCGAGTAGAAATGCCACAAAGGCGAGACACTTTTCAACCTAGAAAGGTCGACTTTGAGTAAAAGGAAGTGCTCTCTAAAAATATGTCTACAGAAACGCAGAAGTTCATTTTAAACAGCGGTTCATCATTGAAGAAAACTGCAGCGTACTTAATTTTCTTCTTTAAGGGTACGGCGAGACAGCGTTAACTTCCATCTGCGGCTCCCCTAGCGGATTCTCTTTCGCGTGGATGCACTTTAGTACGGGATTAATATCTAGCTTAATTTCGCCCTTAGTTTCCTTATTTGTGGTGCTATTATTTCATTGGAGGGTCAAATTCTAAAGTTAAAGCTCAGCTACTTTGGTCATCTGATGAGAAGAGAGGAGTCGCTGAAAAAAGATTTGATGTTGGGAAAGGTTGAGGGTCGCCGGAGAAGGGGTAGGCAGCGAACGCGACGGTTAGATGGCATCCTCGAGGCACTGCAGATGAAGTTATGTGATGTTAGGAAGATAGTGAGAGACCGGAAAGCGTGGCGTGACATGGTCCATAGGGTCACGAAGAGTCGGACACGACTGAACTGAACTGAAAGTCGTAAACCATTAGCGTAGAGCAGTTTGATAACTAAATAAGTGGAATACCGATCAACATTATATAAGTCCCCACTTTAACCAAGCCATCCAAACGCGCCAGCATGCACTCTCATTCTGGCTCCACAAACGTGTAACAAAGTTCTAGTTATGTAAGTTCCACTCATAACTGTAAATTTTGATTTTTATGTGGAACTTCCACTTAAATACAAGGACTTTTTAGAGCGCAGCTTTTTGGCGCCCGTTCCTGGCTTTCGCGTCGGCGTAGGCCTCGCAACCATCTCCGACCCCTTGCAGCCCCCCAGCTCAGCCCCCCTTTTTCTGCTTGGCGCCGACCACGCGTGTTATCTGATTGCTGCGCACGCTCCCCCGTTCGCCATTGCTTATACCCTCACCCTCTCTTCCTGCGTGGCGGCGAGGGTGCTCTCCGGTTGCCGAAACGCCGGCTCGCTATCAGCGGATCACGGTGCTTGTATCCCAAGCCGAAACACAGTAACACATTCTCTTCACTCCCTTGCGATCTCTCAGCGGCCTCAATCAGCCGCTGCTATCTGTTCGTCGCGCAACGTTCCTATCTGCCCACGCGCTGCCTCCCGCAACCTCCGGACAACTTAATTGCTCTCTTCATTTCTCCGACCACGAAGCTTCTTTCATGACAGCCAAGAACTGTTAGTGGAGTGTTTCCTAAAAGCAATACGTGTGAGAAAAAAATTGTTTGTAATTGTTCATACGTGTCTTGCTCGAAATCTTTGCCTCAATCTATCGAAAAGGTGGAACAGCTGATGAGCTGCGCTCAAATTTCGCATTAGGAAGTAACGTAATCGTCGGCAATTTTTTTTAACACATATATGTACCCAGAATAAGAGTGTATGCTGCTGCGTTTGTATCGCCTGGGAGAAGCAGGGCCTTTTATCTATATAGATTGGTTTTCGCACATTTCGTGGCAGTTCGGTAACCATTTACGACTTATATTGGATGTTCCACTTACAACTGGAACTTTTAACACGTATGTGGAACCAGATTAAGAGCATGGCCTAGGATCAGTGTATTCGACTTGACAGCCTAAGTTCCCGCAAAGATCGACTCCCATCGTACCCTCTCGTCTCAAAGTAACTGTCTCTGTGGCAGAACTGTTATCTGGGAGAAGTCATGCAGCCTCGTGAAAGCGCACACCAAGGCCACTAATTAGTACTAGTTGCGCCGTGCCGTCCGCCAACTACGACCTGTAAGAGGCATGTTCGGTATTTTTCGCTCACATCACCAAAGCTGTCGCCTGATTCCCTGGACCAGGGGACATTTAACGTGCCCGCCTTAGTAAATTATTACCTCAAGGCGATCATACAGCGCTAATTCTGTTGAGTAGTGCCTTATGTTAGCCATTTGGTTTTACCGATTATGAATGTATGATGATCATCCCGCACCAAAAGCATAGGTTTGTTGGAAATTTCTATGATCAGCTCTCTTTTAACCACGCCACCATGACCCAGTGGTTAGGGCGCTCGACGGCTGTTCCCAAGGATGCG
>JAJIZL010015671.1:0-24129 GCA_023969395.1 Amblyomma maculatum | reverse complement strand
GCATTATACAGGGTGTTTCTCGTAACTTGAACAAGGTATTTGAAGAAAAAAAAAACAAAAAGCGAAGCTTGTTGCTGCCTGAGAAACGACATATTGGTGGTCGTCACGTAGTGCTCCACGGAGTATTTTTTTACATTCCGCTACATTTGCTAATTCAGCCCAGTCGAAAAAGAACTACTGAACTGTGTCAAAATTACGACGAAATATCCTGTAGTTCTGTCGTAACCATCAGATTTTTATGTAGTTCTGTAGTACTTTTCTGTATTTCTGTAGTTTTTCTGTAGTATATTTCTGTTGTCTGTAGTTCTGTAGCACTTTTCTATTGTAACTACAGAAATTTCTGATGTTACTACAGAATGTTCTGTTGTCACAACAGGTTTCCCGTCAAAAACCGCACAGAAATTGTGTTGTAACATCAGAAAATTTTCTGTAGTTTTTCCCGTCTGGGAGAAGTATGCAAAATGTTTATTATTCACTTTGGGGCCAAGTCCACTTCATTAAGCGGTAGAAGGCATTAAGATACAACCAACTCAGTTTTTTCTATCAACCTATCTCCTATGTGATCGTTTTTTCCAGCATTTAAAGAAAGCCAGCGCAATATTTAAAAAATACCACGTGACTGCGGTAACATGTTACCGTATACTGCAGCGCTGCCAAACGCGTATTGAATTGACGAAGCGTGCACGATAGATGAGCGGCCGACGGACGCTACTATCAGCATAGTCTCAAAACTACATCGGCACGTATTGCCGGAGCACAGAAAGCGTGAGCCACGATTAGCGATAAGCGATGGGCAGGCTACCGGCAGCGATCTTGGACGGAAATTTCACCGAGCTATCCCACTGAAGAAACGAAAAAGGAAGAAAAAACGGTCGAGTCACCTAATTAAAGTCTGGTTCGTTTTTCTTTATTTGCGTCATGATGCAGTCTGTAAAATGAGGGGCGACCGCTAACTTGTACACGCTCATTGCGCGAGTTTCGTTCGTCCAAAGGTTGCTGGGAGCGTTGCAATATTATAACGCACGGGCGCAGTCACATATTTTTGATATTTCGCGGGCTTTCTCCAAATATCGGAAAGAACGGCCATGATATTGGTATGCTGGTAGAAAAAAAAACGGGATATATTGTTTCTGAACCCCCTCTGCAACTTGATGGAACCAACTTGGCCCCACAGTAAATAATAGATATTTTGCAAAATTTATCTTTGTTAACTAATTGAGCGGAATGTAAAAATACTTTGGGGAGCATCGCATTGCAATCATTTATATGCCCTTGGTTTCACCAAGCTTCTGTACACCGTTCTTTTTTAATTCTTGTTTGAAGTTATCTGGAACACCCTGTATATTACACGCGCCAAGTGCAATGTGTGTGTGTGTGTGGGGGGGGGGGGGGGGAGCTTCGGTTATAGATGACATGCATATTGAAGAAATCAGTTGGGTGAATTTTTATTGCTGTTTGAATTATGAAGTATTTTTTCCCGGCACGGGCATACTCTAATCAGTGGCCCCCACCACGAAGGATACCACAGTTTCCTGCCATGGGATTGAGTGTGTCATTGGCATTTTGCGTTCGAACAGATGGTATGTTGGCAAAGCTATTGTACCTAACCAAGGTTATGTTCGGAACACTGCTGTAAAAACGGTTTTAGCCATCTCTTGCAACTGAAAATCTGCCTGATGATTGGAAAATGGCTCATGTCCTTCATTTACTAAATACTGAGCAAAAACATTTTATTTAACGTCTAAAAGGTCATCTCGTTCGGTTAGTAGAAGTGCGGGTGTGAAGTTTCCAAAATGTTTTCGGATCACTCTCCGTCATGTTAGAAATTTCAGAAAAAAAAATAAATTACGTTTAGCACCCTTTATCTGTTCTTTTTCCTCGCGAGCTGAGAGTGCATGCTGAGTCTTCCAATGCTGTGCCATGTTCGAACAGGCTGCATAGCGGTATAAGAGTTTGTTTTTGCGTATACTGCGCTTAATTGTTCCCACGAACCAGGGATTACCACGACAAGGCCCACTTTGTAACACAGGTATGCATACAGTTTGAAATTGAAGTAGTTCGTCACGAAAGATATACGCCATTATCGTTGATATCAACGGTTGTTCAAAACCACCTTCATACAAAGCCGAGAAATTGACAGACGTTGACGTCGCGGTATCCCGTCTGCCTTTCTGTAATATTATATTTCTTGCTTTGAGCAAACCTATTTCTCGACTTCGAGGCAAATATTAGCGTGAATCGCAAAATGGTCACCGCTCTTGCTAATAACCATTGTTGTTGAATTTGTTTAGGGCAGGCTGTGAAACAAAAGGCACAAAAAAGCGGTGCCATAAATAGCGAATTGATGCAAACAAAAATTAGCAATCAGCAATTAACGACGAATGAAGATGGGAGCGAACTCGTCACAAAATCATACCACCACTTTCTCATTTTCTCTGGCTTCAAAAGGGTATAATGTTTCATTTTTAAGCGTGTTATAAAAAGAAAATAGAAATACCTATTTTCTTTTTCTGGCATAATTGGATTGATCCATACCTCTGTTCCTAAGATGACATCATGCTCACAATAGTGAACTAGAAACCACAAATAATCCGGTTTTGCTAAAAGACTGCCAACATTTGTAACAAGAAAAGATAACGGACCGAATAGGCCTGCCAAGTTGCTTCTAAAAGGGATGATTGTGACCATAAATAGCGCACGTACTGCGCTTATTGCGTCGACAAGCCATCGCCGTACCACGATTTGAGAGGGACTTTGCAAAGGCGATACAAATTCCTTCCGGCGCAAATATTGGAATGGCGCCGTCATGTGATGCGGCTGCCACCGGAACTACAGACGTAATGCATGTTTGTCATGGTAGATAGCGGCTCCGCGTTTTAATGCATCCTCATCCAAGTGCGCGCCAAGGTCGAGTCGAGTATATGATATCCGCAGTGTAGGTTGATCGATTCGGGGGGATTGATAGTGTGATTAGCGAACTGACCGTTCAGTGGGTAGTGATTAGTGAATAAAACCAGACAAATAACCTTGTTTGTTTCGCTGAATTTGAACGCGTCTGTTAACCTGTAACAGGTACTACTGCGACAACGTTGTCTGACATTATCAATTGTACGCATTAGTGAGAATTCTTTGTTTGAGGATGTCCCTTGTCGTGATGGCGATGCTCCTCGACCGGGGACAAGTCGTAAGACGAATTGCGAGAAAGCGAAGAATGTATGGCATGAGGCAGCTATACTTTTAAAGGGAAGTCGGGATGTCAAATTACTAGAGTTAAAAACGGAAGTGAAGCTCCGTGAGAGTGCGGAGGAAGACGAGCTGGAACGTCAGCAAACTGCTGTAGTGCTGGAGAAGCCGCCCGAATTCCGCTCAGCCGAAGGTCAAGCTTCTGCTGCTAACACTCCCATTGCAAGCCCTGGTGCTGCGCCCCACGACAGCGGCACATTGCAAACAAGCATCAACGATCGTCACGTTGAAACACGTTCGGGAAATCCCAGATACCCTGGCACACGTCCCATAGCGGCGACATGCCTTCGCGTCACGGCACATTTGAAGAAGGTGATAAGCTCGTCCGCTGATTGGACATCTCGGGCCACCGTCAAGTGCAGCCTCCGAATTGGACAATTTCAGTGGCAACAGTTTCCCCGGCTGTATAAGCCAATGCACTGCCGCTGTAGAGTGAGACCTTCAAGGCGTTCGTCGAGTGCAATGCCATTCCAAAGAAGGGGACGCGTCGTAGCATCTCCGGCCATCGCGTTGTGACTACAGTTCTGTATAGCTAGTAGCCTTCGGCCCCGGTGCCGACCTTTTACTGTAAATAATGCCCTGTAAATAGTGCAGAAATACGCCTTTGTTCATTTCATCGACGCTGACTTGGTTTCATTGCTACCTCCAAGAGAGCAGACGGTTCTCGATCACGAAACGGTAGATGAGAGATACGAGCCATACTCCTACGGCGCAAACATGTCGACGATCGTAAACGCAGGGCTGAAGCTAGGTTGCTCCTGAAAGCCAAAGACGGCAAGCAGAAGTCTCACTGTCATTTAGTAATATGCAAAGAAGCGGAGCAAAGTATACAACAGTTGCATCTTGCCTGTACTCAGCTATGGGGCTGAAACGTGGAGGCTAACCAAGAGAGTTCTACTTAAGTTGAGGGCAACCCAGAGGGCTATGGAACGAAAAATGGTAGGGGTAACATTAAGAGATAGAAAGCGTGCAGAGTGGGTCAGAGAAATAACTCAAGTTACCGACATCCTAGTAGAAATTAAGAAGAAATGGACATGGGCAGGACATGTAGTGCGAAGAGAGGATAACCGATGGTCGCTGAGGGTAACAAACTAGATTCCAAGGGAAGGAAAGCGTAGCAGGGGGCGGCAGAAAGTTAGGTGGGCGGATGAGATTAAGAAGTTCGCAGGGGTCAAGTGGATGCAGCTAGCACAGAACCGGGTTAAGTGGAGAAATATGGGAGAGGCCTTCGCCCTGCAGTGGGTATAATCAGGCTGATGATGATGATGATGATGCTGAAAGAAGCGGGTATAGTCAAATTAGCGTCAGAGTAGCAATAAATGAGGCAAAGAGCGCGCACGCTACCTTGTCTAACCTTAGGGCGAAGCTTAAGCGACGTCCTACTTTTGTTTAAACTGTGCTACATGAATCAGTCGTGTGATATTTGCAGATGCTGCCGTTTAGTTATAGTCTGTATTAGGAAAGGCTGCACTTGCCTTCTTTATTTGCCTTACCAAAGGAACTTAAACTTTTCTATACTTTTTGAACGTCAGGTGAAAAATTCTCCTCTATCCACTCTCAAGGCGTGTATACAGCATTCAGGTTGTGTCCGTTTGTTAAAATTACATTCTTGCTTTTGTGTAGGGTACTTGAGTTGTAGACAGATTCACCCCCTAACCAAACCAGAGGGCCCCCACGCCTAAGTTTGACACCAAGCGTATTTAGATGGTCATACCAGATTGACAGCATCTTCCTAGAATTCTGAAAAGTACCATCTTCCATGCTTGGTATTCCGAGACTATCCGGATTGGAACATCTCAACGAGGTGAGCAGTACACCTATGTTAATTATGGCTACTCTTAGAGAATCTTAGTGTGTTAAAGCCATACTCGTAGGAGTTGGCGGGTTTTATTTTTTTCTGCAACGTATTTTGATCTGTACAACCTTTCATTGAATAAAAAAAATGTTGTGTATATCGCTCCGTTCTCTGTTACTAACATTGGGTGTTCCGTATGACGCCGCGTTATTCTCTATTCCTCATTGATGCAGATGCCTTAGCAGGTTTTGTTACATAACCTGCATCAATGACGTGCTGATCAACATAACCTTCACAATAACTTTATTTTCCCGTTACTGCGTCATTTAGATCCCTATTCTCAAATAAAGGGAGTTCCTTTGTGACAACGGGCGAATAAAACCCTTTCGTGCTTTAAAATTAAGGAGTGGTTCTCACAGAACAAGAACGCGATCGATTCCTCCTCTTTTGTAGCTACATTATTTCTCATCCTTGTTGCAGCCACGTGCATGATCCGGCTTTTTCTGAGCTGGCAAATACGCGTTCTGACGCTTCTGTCACCTAACACCGCGGCAGTTGTTTGTCATCTCGGTCGTGTTTGTTGCTTGGGAACAAGATGCAAGGAGTGAGAAAGGGTGGGTGTATGTTTGTCCAGCATCTCTGCTACTAGTCTATATAACACTATTAACAAAACAGGAAAGCAGACGCATGGCCGAAGAACGAAAAGTACAGTGGTTTACCATCGATAAATCTAATATAACTACCCAAGGTGGTAGTCTGCGTAGTCTATCAATGCAGATGTAAATTACGTTTCGCTGTCTACTCTCCAACTATTGCGCACTGCTCACGCCGGTTAAATTCGGGGAACATTCAACCTCTTTAGTTCAGAATACGGTAAGACAGCTTCCTAACGGCTCCTATCTGCAGGGCTCCTTTCCAGGTGCTCTATCACGCAACGCACTTTACTACTAACTCTTCATCCTTGTCTCTAGTATATCAAATACCAGCCATCATAAAGCCCCGTTTTAACCAAGCCATGCATGCGTACGGTCTTTGCCAAAAGTTTAGAGTCCTGACGATCTTCTGCAGCGTGGTAATGGCGCTCCTTTAGCATTCGTGGAAATCTTTTTCGTTCGAGATGGTGGACAAATATTTTCTTACCTTCAGTAGATTTGGAATGCTGGAAATCAATTACGAGTCCCATGGTATATATGCTTTAGAAGAAAACTCCCTGGGCTGTAAACGTTTAAAAGACTGCACTTAAGTAGCTTAAGAGCAAGAGTCTAACTCGGGCTCCATGGGTCCTGGAAGGCTGTGTTCTCATGGAATCCTCCCATGCCAGTGGTGAAGCCCATTTAGCAGTGCCTTCCATAGCGACACGCACTCGAAAGTCAAATGTCAAAGGTCGATGCTACAGACATACCTCCTGTTTTCGTTTTCTTTATTAACCTCCAAAGTATCTCTTTCGCAATTAAAAAAAATGTTTTAATCAAAGACTGCGCACAATCTGAGCTCTGCCAATGCCTAATCAGACGCCTTTTTGCAGGCGAGAGGACGGGGTGACGTGAGAACGAAGACTGTAGCATGGCTTCGGCTGTGACGCTGGAGAATCGGTACATACGTCACACACAAGTGATCACCCGAGTTCCGCGAACAACATGCGTGACGTGGTTTAGGCGCTGCCATTAACCCAGCCTTGAGCATTAGAACGAATCACAAATATGCCGTATAAACACGGAGTTACTAAAATATGCCTGAAAACTTATCCAGAAAAAACTTACATGAAGGCATTTCTCTTAACAAAGTCTGCGTACAAGCTATGAAATTTTCCTGTCCTCTGCCACTAAAATGAAAAATCAATTTCTTTTTGTTCGTCGAGAGTAGATGTTGGCATGAGAGGTTGCCCAGCAGTTGTGCTTAGGATCAGTTATAGATGGACTGCCGCAAAAAGGCAATATTGCGCTAGTTGGTAATGATTATGGAAGGAATAGCGCACGTCAAGGGGATAAAGATATCGACAGGACAGGAAAGTGAATGACCTTTGCCTAATTCTTGAATTAGGTCTCATTCATGACACATGTCACGTCTTACACCCCATCACAATGCACCCGACGTCACTGCTAAAGAGATGGGATGCTTGGCAAGTGATCTCAAGTACCGGGATTCGAACCCGCTTGCGGCAGCCATGGTCTGATGGAGGCGGAGCTCAAAAGGCAACTTTGCGCTGTACAATGTGAGTACACATTAGAGGTCACCAGATGGTGCAGAATAATGTGGAGGTTCACATGACTGAGTTGTTTTGGGGCGTTAGAGCCAACATAACTAAGTCATGAAACAGTTTTGTCGCTCACTTTGTTGAATCACAGAAGGGCTCAGGTAAGGGCAATAAGGACAAAATACCATAAACTGCAGCCGGACACATTGAGCGACGTATGCGGCGTCACTAAGGAGCGAGGGTGTATTGCACTTGCCCTTTTTCGGGTATTTGTCTAAGAATGTATTCGTGCTTACGTGATGCCGCATACGGCTCGCTCGGACGAAAAAAACATCGCCGTCGCCATACCCCATAACTGAGGAAAACGTGTCGAAAAATACACATTTCAACCCAACGTTAATTCAATGTTCAATAAAATTAATTTGTCGCCAATAGCGTTTGAACTGAGGCCTTCCACAGGAAAAATGGGCACGCAACGTAAGGCCACAACGGGCTGTTGAGTACCAAGAGCATTAGCGGCACACCTAGTGAAATCATTGTTACGTTTATGAATTGCTAATATGCGTTTGGGATGTGCACTCACGGTGCCGTACGTATAAATTCAAACATTTTATTAAATTAGAGAATACAAATACAGACCCCACCGAATTAAAGGGTGGTGTTACAGTCTCTATTGCACCTACTCTCATGGTGAAGCTTAAGCATCCTTTCATTTTCAAGCATACACTACTTTTATTTCTCATTCTCGCATAACTAAGTCGAACATCGCGTGAAAGCACGGCGAACGTGAATCCCAAAGTGAGAGTTAGCATGAATACTAGTGTTAGAGAGAACAGGAGGTAGACCCTACTCAAAAAACATAACGAAGGTTCTTTGTGCCAATGGTATACATAAAAGAAAAAAAGCCTTAACATAAACCTAAGCAGTTTTCGAAGCAATGACGCAATCACAGTGACCAAGTGTTTTAAGCTTTCGACAACTAGGCCATTACCACAGTGTTACGCTGTCTGAGCTTAACTAATCCGGTTTAGGTAAAACTCTATGGTCAAGCTGTTTGTCAGAATCAACGCCTCAAGTTCTCACTGGCATGCTTAATTACATGGATGCTCGATGGTAGTGCATGAGGGTGAGGGGAGAGCGCGCGCGTACGATGACCTGCATGAGAAGCCGCTGACGGGAGCGCTTTAAAGGTGCCACGTGACACACATGAAGGCGGAGCTTAAATTTCCTCAAACTTTTTGAACTACAATATACGTAAATCGAGCTCAATTCTTTGGACCACTCTGCTCGCTTCCTGTCTCATACCACCACCACCACCACCACCACCACCATCACCACCACCACCACCACCACCACCACCACCACCACCACCACCACCATCATCATCATCATCATCATCATCATCATCCAGATTATGCCCACTGCAGGGCGAAGGCCTCTCCCATATTTCTCCATTTAACCCGGTTCTGTGCTAGCTGTATCCACTTGACCCCGGTGCAGCGGTGGCGTAGCGGTAGAACATCCGCCTCGCATGCAAGAGGACCGGGGTTCAAATCTCGGTGCCGCGCAATTCTCCACCGGATTTAAAACAAAAATCCGCGTGTCGATGGAATTGCATAAACAGGTTTGGGGCGCGACCTGATGCCGGTGAACACCTCCGGCAACGCACTCCCTCACCAGAACAGGAATTGACCACCCTGGCGCAGTAATTGGCCGCAACCTTCTATGATAAGCTCTTGTCTCTTAACTTTCCCTTAAACAAGTCTTTTTCATTGGGGACATTTCGAATAGGGTACCCTATATGTTAGTGGCATAACGAATACCGAGGTGCAAGTTAGAACGCGTAAAACGCAAAGCCGCTTGGGTCCTCGGGTGAGCGGGTGATGCTGACTCGAAACTGGAGAAATAGTGTGTCCCCCAAGCGCTACACAGAAGCAGGAAAGATGGCGGCGTCCGGCGAAGAGGGGCCCGCACTCTTCACCAGCAATTCGTTGTTGCAGCTTCACCGTGTGTCTCGCATTCTCCCCAAAAGAATGGTGAACGAAGGTGTTTATCTGCCTGAAGGAGTCTGCCCGAATAATTTCTAGCGACAAAATGCCTCAGATATCAAGAATACCTCTGGATTTTGACAACTGTTTGGTGAAGCGAGTTAGCGTTGTTTGGTGGCCATGCAGGCAGGACGTAAGTAAAAAATTGTGGGCTGTTCAAATAGCGTTTTGTTGTTTACATGAAAACTGTTACTAAGAGTTGAATTTTACACAATACGCTGTTTTTATTGTTTATTACAGAGTTTCCCTTATTCTGTCAGAAGTAAAAGTGTAAATAAATACATTTGCGAAATTTGCAAAGTAGGGTTTCGATATCTTTTTCTAAATGGCGCTGCGAGCGGCTAACCCGATTCAGACGGTGCCTGTTCCCCTATGTCGCATTAGAGAGTGCACATCGGAGGGGCGACCCTGCGCCGAGGAATCGGTGCTACTAGGCTCGTTTTCCCAATTTCAAAGCTCTCCATTAGCTCCTTGGGTCGCTGCCCCACTGTTGAACACCGGTAAGACACCCTCGTTATGTACGTTTCTCTTAAAGGATACTTGCAAACTGCTAATAACAGTGTAAGTTTGTCTGCCTTATAAATTCGGTGAAACTCATTTTTAATCTTCTTGTTTTTTTCTGCTTCCTTTATCCGGAACTGAGATTACTACTTGCTCCAATTAGACATTTTCCCTTACGTATTCCACTGCCTCCCTGCCTATAATATGCGCTAAGAAATAAAGATTCATGCTAGAGCAACGAAGCGAGTCATATAGACCGTTGAGTGCTGTGCAAATATGCCGGATCGGTTTCGTAGAAACTATGAATTTTGGGGGCAGTGTTCAATTTCATAAACTACACGGGGAACGTCCTGTGGAATCGCTTTACAGGCGTCACCGTCAATGACGGCCAGGGTACCTTAAGGAGAGCCTTACAAACTAACATTCCACTCAAGAATGACTCATTGCGTGCGAAGGGGCCGGAAAATATCACTATGAACGTTGGCAGTTCACGCAGGGTGACGAGTACAGAAGGGGTCCGCGAAAGCAGCGAACAAATTCACGGACGATGCTCTCCCACGGCGAAACGCGTGCCAGCCATGTACCGTTCGGGAATCTAAGGAACCGCAAGGAAGAAATTTACCTGTCACTGGGTAGCTGGGATCAGAAGCAATTCCCACATCCGTATCAGCCGGGCCTGGCAACTGCGCAGATGCGAGATCCTGCTGTCGGGCGCACAACAGCGGTCCACTTTTTTATTATTTCGATGTGAGCTTCATGAGCTTATAGAAAGCGTCAGATGAAAAGTTCCCTCCCGAGCTGCAGGGGCGGGCACAGAAGGCAGGGGCAGCAAGAGTCATTCGTTGACGGAACCTTCTCGTCACAAATCGGGGGGGGGGGGGGGGGGGGGAAACGGGAAAGGTGACTCGAACCCAGCAGAGGGCGGGGCGCGAGGGCAGCCAATCGCGGGCAGTCCGAGCAAGCAACCATTTTTTCCCCTTACTTATTGGTTATAGTACTTGTTTTTTCACTTGTTGGTTTTTTTACTTGCTTGTTTTCTATAGTTGCTGGTGCTCACTTGCATTTCTGATCATTCCATTATGTATCAACGCCAAAAGGTTGCTTTGTTGATGAAGTTTCTCTTGATTCCTTTCAATGTTACCGTAGTCACAGAAATGTGTAATGGTAATAATTTAGTCAAATATCTGACCTTTACTTGTGCTGGATGCCTTTAAAAAAAAAAAGAACCTCAGAAGGCGGTCAAAATGGTTTCTTTATAACTAAGAAAAACAATCACCGTGACCTTACGCACAGAGTTCGAAAGCCGTCTGAATGAAGGGCCGAATCACTGCTGCCTGGTTTCGGTGATTCACGGCATGCAGTGCATAACATTAAAACGAGACGCGGGGCAGTGAGTTCTGTTCAATCCTCGATCGTGACATTAAAAATGGCTTTCGCGCACTCTCCGCGATAGCCGCATTCCATGATATTGTAAATTAAGAAGTAGTGATAAAGAGCGCATAACGAATTAGTATTGAGCAGTCTTCACTCTTTCTTTATTTATCTCCACCCAGCTACAAGTCGATACGACCTTTGTCTCTAAAACCTCACAGCAAGATCTTCACAGAGACTACATATCGTTAGGGCATTACAGCTGCTGAATTGGTGGCCCGCCTGGTGTAAGTCAAGCATTTTACGTCTTCATTCCAGCCGTGCTGTAGACGTATGCTTGAGACTATAAACATAGTTCAGTTCACAAAAGATAGAACATATGCCCGAAAAAAGACCCAAAATATACCCTTTTCATCACGTCACGCAATTATATACACACTAAGCCTTTAAAGTGCTAAAAAGGTAAGCAATGTTACCCTCTGATCGAGGGCAGAGGGGGGGGGGCGGGGGAGTTTAAATATCTAGGCTGTAATATTTAATCAGATATTTTCCATGGTTTCTGGATGTTACGTGAGTACTTGACACAAATTTCTAGCCTTATCAAGTTTTATATCTTTATTGAACAGTAAGGATCGGTAATCACTGATCCGCGGGGTATAGGTCGAAGTTAGAGAGGACTTTTTTAGGCGTCGTAGTCTTCCACACTGGGATAACGAAGGCAATAATTTTAGAGTTGAAATCATCGGTCGAAAGAGGACCCACATTCCGCCCAGGCAACTCCATATCTGTTCACGACTGGATTCTTTGTTTTTTTCTCCAGTGGATAAAATAAAATGCCGCCTCCTCTATGGACGTTATATTTAGTTGCTTTATGGTACTTTTATCACTAAGAACCAAAAATGGTAGTGCGCTCTGTACCTTTCAGATGATCTCCGGCAGCCTCGAGCTGCGGTCCCCGGAGCCGGTGTTGTTTGGCTGAAAAAAAAAAAAAAAAAAAAAAAAGAGAACGCGAGAAGGTATTATGAGGGCGTGCGCTGAATTCCTTCAACGAAATACTAGAGGTATGATTTCTCAACTGCAAAACGAAATAATAAGCCATTTAAAAGAAAAGGAGGCAACGAGCCAGACATTATGTTCTGTTCTGGATAAGATGGGCGCACGTACAGTAACTTCAACTCGGTCAAAATAAAATGATGCATAATTAAGACAATATACTGGACAGGCAGTTTAGTCATGGTCATAGCGTGCTTCTGCAGTTTTGAAGGCGCACCGTGTTTATCCTTCTTCAAAATGCACGCGTTCTACTATCGAATAAACGTCAGAAAATATGTGAAACGCTGCATGTACTCTGGCCGTATTGCCATATTTAACACAAGTAACATGATTAGCTCAAAATAAAAGCGCTTTGCGTGGTTAATTACATGCAAGGTAGCGTGCTAGCACCACTTCAGGTTAGGCTAAACCGGATGAATCCGCGCTGGAGAGACAGTGGCGAGACGCTCAATAGTCTCCGTCGGCTACAGCACGGGGAGCAGCCGTTTCTCTTCACCTCTTCAGGGCCACGGGGAAAAGACGTCAGAAAGTATCAGTGACACGAGGGAATACGGGTCTTATAGGAAAGAGCGGACACGTTGTCTCCTCTTCACTGCCCGCGAATGGGGCACCTGATGAGTTTTCTGTCACCTAGAGAGCGAAACAAAACCATTCACGTGGCCGACACGGACCTCGCCGCCATTGCGGTCCAGGCTGTGAAAGGCGTAGAGGAGGAGGAGGAGGAAACAACTTTATTTAACGCATTGCATTAAGCGTTAAGAATGTCCTGGGCCAGGGTCACCAAGGCCAACTGATCTTGCAGCTGGTCAGAGGCTAACCAAGCCCGCCACGTTGGGGGAGGAGGGTGTGGAAAGTGAGGAGATTGGAGGGCGACAGGGCATGAAAAGATGCAATGCTCCAAGTTTGCATAGTGTTCTGGGCAATTTGGGCATGCAGGGGAACGTATGATTCTGTATAGAAAAGATCGGGCAGGAGTAAGCAGTGTATTTAGTTGTATGCGTCTAAGAATGCGGATTTGCGTGGTAGTGAGAGATTTATCAGGAAGAGGAAGTGTACAGAGTGTTTCTCTAATGTTGTCGTAGTGAACGTTGATTTCTTTTTTGTAGTGAAGAGTGGTGTCCCACGTTGGTGGATAAGGCCAGGGAATCCCAGGCTCCCGGTGTTGAAGTTCGCGGGCGAGGCGATGCACTACCTCATTGCCTGGGATTCCAGCGTGACCAGGAATCCACCTCAGTGTTACAGTGTGGGGACGTAGTTTGGTAAGAGCTCTGTGTAGATCATCGTGTAGTTCTTCAGGAATGCGACCCGTGTGAATGGCGCGTATAGCTTGTATTGAATCAGTGTATATGGTATATCCTGAAGGGTTAGGGGGTGCTTGTGCGAAGTCTTGAATACTGGTAACTATTAGTAGGGTCTCAAGAGTCGCTGTAGGAGGAGGATCTATGTAAGGACCGAGGGTATGCGTCACTACATCGCTACAGCTCTGAATTGAGTAAGCAGCCGCTCCGACGTTAGTTCGTGATGCATCTGTGTAGATGATCGTGGAATCTGTCGGTGAACATGGTTGGAAACGCGAGCGGAACGTCTGCCTGTGTTAGTGTCGGGTGCAACGTTTTTTGGAATGGGGATTATTCTGAGGTTATCCGGGAGCGAAGAAGGAAGGGTAATTATAGGGAGGTCTATAGGTTTGAGTGCAACCTGCTGTAGTATCCAATGTCCTTGTTTGGTGCTAGAAAGACGTGCCATTTGCCGGTTGCGATTTTTGTTGTATGAGGTCTCCCAGGGGCAAGAACAGCCCCGTAGAGTATAGGCGCTCCGTGGACGTATGTACAGGGACGTTAAGGGCGGCCTTGTACAATATGCGAAGCGCAACCTCAATCTGATGTCTTTGGCGACAAGTTAGTGTAAGATAAGGAATCGTATATAAAATTTTGCTAAGTGCTAATTAAAAGCCTAAAAAATTTACGCTTACTGCTCAAAATTTCAGTAGATCAACGGCATTCGTATTAAAGGAACTCATTTATGTCAAATACATATATCTTATCTCAAGATCTTTCTGTGCTGCCAAATCAGCTGCACTTCCCTTTATCAAAATGCGCTTCTTCGTGAGAGAAGAACAAACACCCATTACTTGGCATGCCGTTCAACCTCCCAACATCAATTTCTACTGGTTTGGGAAAGAGATACTTATTTTAGAGCGCAGCTCTTTGGCGCCCGTTCATAGGTTTCGCGTCGGCGTCGGCCTCGTAACCAGCTCCGCCCTCCTTTCAGTCCCCAAGCTCAGCCCCCCTCTTCCTGCGTGGCGCCGACCGCGCGTGCTATCTGATTGCTGCGCCCGTTCCCCCGTTCGCCGCTGCCTCCTCCCATCCCCTCATCTTTCTGGGTGGCATTGAGGGTGCTCTCTGGTTGCCGAAACACCGGCTTGCTATCAGCGGATCACGGTGCCTGCATCCCAAGTCGAAACGCAGAGTCACGTTATCTTCACTCGCTAGCGGCGTCAGCGGCACCAGTCAGTCGCTGCTATCTGTTCATCGCGCAACGTTCCTATGGGCCCACGCGCTGCCTCCCGCAACCTCCCGATAACTCAATTCCTCTCTTCATTTCTCCTACCACAAAGCTTCTTTCATGACAGCCAAGAACTGTTCGTGGAGTGTTTCTTGAAGGAATACGCATGAAAAATTAAAAAAAGTTGTCTGGAATTATACATACGTGTCTTGCTCGAAATCTTTGCCTCAATCTATCGAAGGTGAAACATCTGATGAGCTGCGCTCAAATTTTGCATTAAGAAGTAACGTAATCGTCGGCAGCTTTTAGACACAAAACAGCTGTGGTGTTCTGCATAGGCCAGATGCTTTAACCGTTCTCGGGAGCTGCCATTGGATGGATGGAAGGATGGAACATAGGAGCGTCCGCTTTGAAACGGGGTGGTAGCAGTTGCTATCATGATCATTTTTCTCCCTATATCCTAATTATTGATTTAGATTGGTTAACTAAACCATCATTCTATTTATTAAATTTTTGTTTCTACATTACCAACATTATGTCACTTCTCTGCTTTTAAGCCACCAATCTTCCAGTCGTTTTTTGCTAGTTTCCACCGCCGGTTTATTCACCCGACCACTGGTATCTCTAAACCCCAGAGCTTCAGGAACAGTGATTGCGCCTGCATCAACTTCCGGATGGTTACCATTACATTCGAGTATAATATGGTCAATTGTTTCACTGGAGTTACCGCATACAGCACATGCGTCATCTTCATTGTTAAATTTCTTTTTGTAGCTGCGTGTTCTAAGGCACCCTGATCTAGCTTCAAAAAGTAGGGCACTGCCTCTTGAGTTATCCAAGAAATCTTCCTTCCTGATCTGAATTTTCCACTTTCGATATAATTCCACACTCTGTTGCTTTTCCATCGAATTTATCCAATTTTTACCTTCTGTGTTTTTCACCTGTTGCTTAATGCTCTTTATTTCTCCGTCCTTGTGACTAGCATACTTACTAGTTAGTTTCCTAGTTCTTTTCCTCCATTGTGAGTCAACGCTTTTGAAGTACAGGTATTTAAATACTTTAGCTGCCCATCTGTTACTGTCCAATTTCCTCAGGCGTTCCTCATATAATATTTTACTCTGAGCTTCCCGTACTTCGAAAGATCCCCAGCCCATATCTCCCTGTACCGCCTCTTTTGTAGTTTTGCTGTGGGCACCTAGTGCTAATCGTCCAACGGATCTCTGATTTGTTTCTATTGTCGACTGTACCTCTGATTTTAGGCACAAAACCGCATTTCCGAAAGTAAGTCCGGGCACCATAATTCCTTTCCAAATGCCCCTCAAAACCTCATACCTATTGTATCCCCACAATGCCTTATGCTTCATTATCCCGGTATACCTTTGCCCTTTGGACTTAAGTGATTGTTCATGCTTTCCAATGTATGCCTATCCTTCGTTTACCCATACCCCCAAATATTTATATTCTGCTACTCTAGGTATTTCACGGCCTTGTATTTTAAGACCCTGATCAGTGGAGCTGTTGGAAATCATCAGACCCGACTTAACTGCGCTTAATGAAGCCTAGAGTGTCCCCTTCGGCTCTGCAATACTTAACTAAAGTTTGCAATTCTTCCAGACTCTCAGCTAGCAGCACAATATCGTCTGCATACATCAAGCCGGGGAGGCGCTGCTCTACCGCCTTTCCACCTAATCTATATGACAGGTTAAAACGTAGGTTACTGTCTTGTATCCTCCGTTCCAGGTTTATCATATAAAGCATGAACAGCACCGGTGATAGAGGACAGCCTTGCCTTAATTCTTTGCATACTCTGACATCTTCCGTACTTCTTATCCCTTCCCACGTAATTTCTACTTTGTTATCCCGGTATATTTCCTGTAGGAACTCTATTATCTCATAACAGATACTTTCTTCTTTTAATATGTTCCACAGGAGTTCCCTGCTCACGTTGTCGTACGCCCCGTTCATGTCCAGGAAGGCCAAATACAAAAGTCTATTTTCCACTCTAGATATTTAGATGCATTGGGTAAGCACGAACAGGCTATCATCTAAGCGCCTACCATTTCTAAGGCCGTTGTGGAGTTCTCCGAGTATCTTGTTACTTTCTACCCATGCTTGCACCTTTAATTTCACCGCCTGCATGGCTAACCTATACATAACAGATGCTATAGTAATCCGCCTGTAGGATTTTATGTGCATCCTGTCTCATTTCCCTTTATAAATCAAATTAATTTTACTTTGCCGCCAGCTGTCCGGAATTTGCTTATTCGTTATGACTGTTTCCAGAGCTTTTAACAACGTTTCCTTACTTTCTGGACCGAGTTCATTAATCAGCTTGATCGGAATTCCATCTATTGCTGTAGATGTGTTTTTAGGAATATTTGTTTCTGCCTTTTTCCAGTTTAGATTGGTCAGTTCTAAGCTGCTTTGTATTCCGCTACCTTGTGTTGCTTCCTGATTTGCGGAGATTACCTTATCGTCGCTCTTAAATGACTCGGCTATGACTGATGTAATGTAGTTCACTGCGTTGTCTCCCTTTAAACACTTTTCCTCGTTATCTTGAATCCGATCTTACTTTCTTTGATTCTTCTTCCCTAGCCAGCTTATATGGTTCCAGAATTTTCTTGCTCCGCTTCTAGATGCATCGTGCATGTCAGCCATCCAGCGATCGGTGGACTGCCTTATTTAACTTTGGACGAGGGCCTGCACCTCAAGTTTCTTTTGTCGGTATGATTCCCATTTTTGGTTGATTTCCTCCTGAGATACCTGTGCTTTCTTTGCCACTCGGTGTTCCCTTGAAGCAGCCCGTCGTTGTTCAATAGCTTCCCTGATTTCCTTATTCCACCAGCTCCGTGGCTTCCTCTTTCCATTCCAGCGGTTTGCTACTTTAACCTCCTTAATTTTCTTCCTTATGAGTAGTTCTACCTGTTCATAATTCCAGTCTTCCATGGGGCTTTTCTCTATTGCTTCCTCTGTGTCTGCTGCTATCTGCGCTATTTGATCGTCGTTTAATTTTGCGAGCTGGGGCCCCGTCTCTCGGTCTAGCGTGACGTCACATGGTCACGTGAAAGATCATGTATGGAGGCGCCACGACACGCCAAAGGCTCGAAGTGCTAGCAGTATTGCTTTCGGAATAAAAGTGAAAACAAAAATCTTATTTGCTTTCTCAGATTGAAGGGCAGCCACAAAAAGGAGATGAAACGCCAGTGCATTTGTTCGTATGGACGGTGATTTCCAGTTCGCAGCCTGCATGTAGACTGCCCTAGGATATCGCGTCAACGAGGAAAAAGTGCGCTTCAAATTGCCGTAGTACTCTCTGCTACAGTGAAAAATGTGAGTAGCGATGCCATGCACACACCTACATGCATAGGTGGTACAGTGCGTTAACGACTGAATTGAAGAACGCCTGTTCATAAACACGTATTTTACGCAAGACCCCGCGCGATCTGCAGCCCGCGGTCCGGCCGCAGCCGACAGATGACACCTGAATTCGAGAGTAGGAGCGTGCTAGCAGCCTGCGTGTGACAGAAAGAAATCACGTTTATAGCAGCAAGTTAATTAATAGTTTACATCACTGACCTGCTGTAAACAACCGTAGCCATTAAAAAAATATTTCGCGTTATCAATTATAGACGCCATGGCAGTAAAGGTTTAAAGCCTCGGAATCCTAAAACAATGTAAAAGTCGCTATTGTAAAGATTCTTATTCCCTGAGGCACACAGTTTTGGTCCCTTTTCTCTCGTAAATACCGGAGGGGAGGCTATTATGGTTTGCTTTTTTTTTTCGTTTCGTAATTAGATTGCTTTGCAGTTCTTCGGGCAGTACTCTGATTGCATTGTGTGGTGCGGCTAAAAAAAGACAAAGACCAGCATATGGTCATTGTGCCTAACTATCGGGGCCTGTGTACGTCACATACAGAGTGGCAAGTAGCACATTAAAAGTGATTACTTGCAATAAATTACGTTTTCCTATACTTGTATGACTATGCAATGTGCCGTTGGGAGACAGGATCCGAACCCTTTAATCTGAACCCTTTATATAAGGACTGAAAAAGCAATGTTTTTCTATAATTTTATTTCGAGCCAACCACGAGCACTTTCGCGAAAACTAAAATTCGTTTGGTCACGCCCTGCAATGAAAGCTCCGTTCCTTCAGTCGAGAGCCGGGCGAGCTACTCCACGAACAAAGGCACCAACTAAGCAATTACTGTAGCAAGTAGCCATTTATATGTGCGCGAGCTAGGGTTCGCAGACAAGAGCCATTAGCGCCGAGGTAAACTGGCCCTGAATTTCATTTTACTAATCGATCCATGATGCAGATGCGCGCACGACACCTTTTGGAAAAAAAATCCCGCTGTTTAGCATTTAATTTCATGAATACTACACGGTTTGAGAAAGCGTCTTTTCGGAGAGCAGATGTTTTTAATTTTGTTTTTGTGGATTGCTTTGTTCATGCCTTATATGCCTTGATTGCTCCTTGAATCATGTACAAATCTTTCATGTTTATATGTGTCTTCCTTAAGAGTAAAGCTGAGTTGCGAGACAGGGCTTGCAGAGTTCGCTTTCCTTATAGTCATTCATTCTTGCCCCCTGATTTTTGTGTTCCGGAGATGAACTACATCCAACTCGTCCAACGTTTCTTCTTGTGCACAGAGTTGTCGGGTCGTTTCACGTCACGAAATCACGTGACATGACCGCGTTGGCAAGCACTGGCAACTAGGGCTTCGCCTTCAAGATCAGACGGTGAGATCGAAATGCAGCGCTCCAGGACGTTTGGAATCCGAGTTAGGTACGTTGACTTTAGGTCATGCGGGCAATTTCTTACGTTCCGGTTAACGCGGAGCATTAAAAGGTTCTTACATCGTGTAGCTTTGCATGTTTTTGCTGGTGATTGTAAACTGATGAGTGTTTTAATTAATAAAGGTGATTATATAAGATTAGCGAAGGGAACAGTGCCGAAATGCAAGTATGGGAACGAGGCTCTGCTGGCGAGCGTGTAAACAGTAGCTTTAATACCGTAGCGTCATATCCTTACATACAGAGTTTAGGTTTCCCCCATTTCTTTACAAGTAGCGGGCTGAACTTAATGCCTACAGCCACTCAAATAGGGATCCACTGCAGCCACAAGCCCAGGATGATACTCCATAAGCTTTCAGTTCCTTTCAGAGTAATGCAGTCGGCTGTTTCGCTACTAGGCAAGGATGTAGATTAAGATGGAGGTTTAGTACTTCGATGTTCGCCTGGAGATGCCAGAGCGACTAAGTAAGTTGTCGAAAAAGAGATTCTTCACAAGACCCGAAAAATAATACATTTATTGAGGATTATGTTCTCAGTGTTTAGCCCTTAAAAAGACTTTGCGGTCTGTGAAACGTAATGCAACATGGGCTGTGGGAAAAGACTGGAGCACAGCTCCATGCATTCGTAAATGTGGAATAAACAGAACTTATAAGACGAGGCATGGCGTTGGCCCAATGAACACTTTATGCGGATAGGCGACTTATGAAAAGTAGCGATTTTGCTAAAAAGTGTCTAACTTCTTACTATGTGCAAATGATGGGATTGGTTATACACTTTGCCTCAAAGACACTTTGTACGATCGTTGTTATCAACATTTGTCGTTAAAACATAGAGGCAGAAACGTCACTGCCTCAGGCCTGATTCTCTATTGATGGAAATATGGCGGGCAGAAAGGTTTATCAGGGCACTGTTGGAAACAATATAGTGCGACAGGCACGCACAAATTTAAGCTTCAGATACCAGTTTGAACCGGACCACGACCCGGTGCAGTCTTCGAAGCTTGTCAGACATTGGTGGAGGACGAGTAGAGTTGACATCATGAAGTGGTCAAGACAACTTGTTCCGTTTATTTCAATCGAAAATCTTCGCTTAGGCGTCATCCTGGGTGGAGGTACCAAAACAATTGAAGACAATTGAGCTACGTAGGCCAAATCCGAAGAGTGAGCGAAAACATAAAGTTTCATTCGAGGTGCTGTCGCTTAGAGGATACCTTTTAAAATTCAGAGTTCGAGCAAATATCGGCGAGAACAGTAAAGGCACAATAAAATTTTGGGACAGCTTAACGAACCTCAAGAGGGCAATGCGGTAGCAACGTGTTTTGGATCCACTGTGCACTGATGGAAGCTGATGAAGCTGATGACATGCAATGCGTAGTGCGAGACAGTGGCATTAAACCGCACGGGTAGCTTCTGCGATAGCGTTTATGTTCCAAGTTTGCTTCCCACTAAAAATTTCAGGTTTCTGGTTCATTTTCATCATTTGTTTTCTTTTTATTCTAGCAAGATCAAAACATTTTACGGATTAACACCATGAACCAGAGCTGTTGCGCTAAAACCCAGTGCCACCGAGGAGAAATGCAACCGCTGCTGCAAGAGAAAGGAGACAGACTAGACGTTAATTGTCAGCTTCCTGCAATGCTTGCCTATTCCTCGTTTGCAAACGATGCGGCAATCGTTTGCAGCCGCTGGCGCTCGGAACCAGCAGCGACGCAAAGCTATGCCGTTGGCATCGCTGAAGGCGAGAGATTAGAAGCGTTTTATCCGGTCCCTCATGAGGGCGCTGTGATCATACTGCATTTAAAGCACTTGATCCTAGAAGTGCAATGACACCCTCCTCCATGCCTGCGCATTCCTCCTCGCGTACTGCACACGGCGCGTTTTGTAGATCAGATGGTTTAGGCAGTCATACGGCAGATGGCCTGCTGCCCATGAAGGTCGAACACCGAAATAGCCGGCAATGACCCATACAGTGCGGGTATCGCCGTTGCGATGGCAAAATTCACAGAATGCCGATACTTTCCAGATCAACGAGCTTTAGGCTCGTTAGGGTGCATGGAGGATGCTTCGCATGTCAATTTTTTTTTTTATTCGTGGGCTCGCATTTAACATGAATAAAAAAGATAAGAAATACCCATTCCACACGAAACATTGATGCCATTCGCACCGAATGACATTTTTTTTAGTTTAATGTCATTTTTTCAACATGCCGCTACACGACCATAACTAATGTCATTTGCAAGTGATGGTAATTGTTATGGATACACAAATGTTGAAGCGCCTTCAATACATTGAGAAAATGATGACCGCAGTCAACGAAAGCAGCCTTCAAATTCATATTCATGCCTCGTAACCAACCTGTTGATTACGACTACCCTTTACGAAGTTAGCGGCTGTGCCGGTGGGTTTGTTTACGAAAGGGGAGGGAAGGTGAACACGTCGGGGTGCCCGGATGTGAAAAGTGCACAAATTGTTTCAACAACGTACGCTTTGCACCCTAATCCAAGTGCAACACGCCAAATAGGCAGTGTCTAGTCTACTGACCGACGACGCTTTTATAGTACCTTCGAGTATCGCCCGACGGAGTAGCGTACCACAGCTTCGTCGAGTCCCGTCTTCGCAAGGTCGTTTGCTCGGCGTAAATGCCCGTCGAAAAATGCTGAAACCCATCCTCATCAAGAAAGCAGGCGAGAAAATCGCATCACTTGCCTCATCGGATGCCGCGACTTTACCGAAACTGTGCTGCCCGCGAGAGTGGTGGCTTTTTTCTATTAAGCGTGCTAGGGAAAACAGATCTATTCCTTGGGTGACCAGGAAGATCTGTCCCGTTCATTGACCATTTAAATGTGGCATAAAAGGTGCCAGGGAGCTTCCTAATCTAACACTCATAACATATAATCTCGCATACAAACTGCCTGATACCAAGTTGAATATTACGCTTATATTCTTTCGCAGCCTTTGAAATGTAACGTTGATAAATTTTCTCACTACCTAAGGGACGAAAGAAATGATATAAACAATACATAAATAAAAAGTGCGTTGATGATGATGCATACGACATCGACGAATACTTCAATTCATGCTTTGAATCCGTCCTCTCCCTCTAGCTTCTTGACATAGTTCATAAGATTTGAACCGATTTCATACTTCATGAAAGCGTTTTCTGAATAACACTGCATCTTAAAACGAAATGCACAGTCGAGCTAAGTAATGTACATAATATGGTTTCGCACCGCTATGCCCAACCGCTCGGTCATATTTTAACGCGCATTTTCCATTTGCCATTCGCAGAATGCATTGTTCAAGTGACTGAAAGAACTGGCGTACCGCTGTAGTGGTTCCCATAGTTGACAAATGGGATTTTCTAAGGTATAACAACGGGCCTGCCTGATCTTCTTCCAGTATATGTAAACTTATTAAACACGTCAAATAAGGTTATACCGTCTCGTTTCTTGAAGAAGAGGAAAAAATGTCATCCTGCCAGCTCGACTGCAGGAAAAAGTTAACAAGTAGCACAGAGCTCGCGATTCACTATTCATGAATTTGCTTGATCAGTAGATAAGTGCATGTAGATAGGTGAAGTTTTCGGAGATTACAGTAAGGCCTTCGGCGAAGATTGCAGCAACCAACTGGTACCAAAGACCCAATCCATTGAAGTTTCCAATAAGCGGATCAAATGGGTGCTATCTTATATTTTTATCAGCAACGATTGAAAATATCGCCCTCTATTCGCCCTTCTCTCGAACTGTGCATTGAAATAACCAGCGCGGGAGAGAAGGGTCTGCTTCAGTGGTCACCTAGGTGGAAAGAGCAGCTGCTCCCCTCGATCCGTTGTGCACCGGATGTTTACTGCTGTAAAAAAAAGTGAGTGTGTGTGTGTGGGGGGGGGGGGGTGTCAACAAAATAAAACTGCGTCATGGCTACAGCGGAGCACGAAACCCCTTTTTGCCGCTTTCATTTTTGCAACTGTAAAACGAGGGCAGCCATGGAACAGCCAAAGTGACGTTTACAAAAGAAAAAGAAGCGCGAGAGGGAGGGAGGGGAGGGGGGGGGGGGGGAGGGCAGCGGCATATCCGGAGCAAGCGGAACTTGACTGCCCAATCCACAAGAGCGCTGGTCAACAAGCGGGACAGTGTGGGAAGGCATGCGACGCTCTCACAAAACCTGGACGCCCTCATTTTCACCTTTTTTTTTCCATCTCTTTCATCCAGACGGCGAACCGCTGGGCATGACCTACATTTCAAATGGTTTCACCGGTTTTGCTTGCGTCGCTTTGCATTTTTTTTTTCTTTTTACAACGGTGAAGTTATGACTAATGCATGGCAAGATCCCTGGCTGCATTCTGCTTACCCAGTACAACAAAATAATAGTAAATAATTGTTTCCTTTCACTAGCCAGCATGAGGTTTGAACCGCGAAGTCGTTGTACAGATACTCTCTTCCTTTTTAGACCGTTAAGTAAGCAGTTGCGAAGTAGAGGACATAACTGAGCTGAATCGTGATCCGGTACTCATACGGCGCACTGAGGCATCTAAAAAAGCAGTAACGGTTGTACTTATAATTTACGCCTTAACTGTATATTAATTTGCACCATCAACTCGTTTGCTCCAGCAGGCAAGCAGCAGGGTGAT